>JAXFYN010000247.1:0-94854 GCA_036172215.1 Camellia granthamiana | reverse complement strand
TTAGCCATGTTTGTTTATGACGTCAATGCCCTATCTAGTACATTCCACATATTTTGGCAATTTGAGCACATTAACCTTCTCCAGGATTGAATCACGCTCGGGCCATCCTCAAACTTCCTTGCTTTTTATAGTTGGTGTCTGTCGTGTGTGGCGCAAACTCTATTCAAATTGACTTGTTTCCTTGTTTTAATTGTTCAAACCTCTGACACTTTTCTATCTCTGATACACTGAAAAAAGTACTTCTCGTAGAAAATTTCTAGGAATCGAGTCTAGTTGATATCTCTATTTTCTTCACTCACTAACATCCACCAACGCCTTGCTTCATCTTCTAAGGTGAATGCAGTTAACAAGACTTTCTAAGTCTCAATACAAGAAAACACCTCAAACAGTTTTTCTATTCCAAGTACCCAGGCTTTAACTTTAAGTGGTTCCATCCGCCCATGGAACAAGGCCGTTTTAATCTTCTTGAATTCCTTAATTAATACAATAGTACAATCACCAGTCTGACACCCTGGTATTGGAGGTGGCATAGGCATTGGTGATGGGGGTGGCGGTTGTTGTTGTCTCCTTAGGTTCTCGGCCATGTCATGTATCATCCTTTCCATCTTGTCCAACCTTGAGGATGTTGATCCTTTAGCTCATCACCTCTTGTTCTCACCATTTTTCATATGAAACTTTGTATTATAACAAACACAATATACTCAAACACACAAATTCATATATTCAATTATGCACAAGTTATCTCACTCCAATATTCAAATGCACAAGAATGCAATCCTTAAGCCTTTTCTAGACTCCCTATAGCTCAATGGCAAAGTGAGTGAGATGTAACTTGTGCTCTGATATCTGTCACGACACAAACCTGCCTCTATAGGTTTAACATCATGACCGGCCAATAATCCTGAGATTACCTACGACCTCAATAAACAAAATCAATGTCAATATAATTTACGAGGCTTAATGGAAGCAATATGAAACATAAAGATGAACCATTGAGCTGTGCATACATTACAAACCTCATATAATAGCTGTGTAGCCACTTTGACATATGTACATTCATACAACACGGTAAATCTTTAGTACGTAGTACATAAGTCAAACGTCCATAGTTTTAAGTTCAAAAATAACCCCCAAATAACAAAACAAAAATAAAAAATAAAAAATGCATCACAATAGAGGTTTTGACTTGCTTGGGTCCATTCAAGCCTAAGCTTACTCCAACTAGGGAGCTTTCAAAACGGCTGACACAGGGGTGGACTTTGAGGCTTCTCCATCCATGATGCTCAGTTTGCTCACCTACATATACATATAAATAGTGAGCTAGGGCCTAGTAAGTAATAACATAATAAAGGAGGTAAATGAATGAAGTTTGATAATGTTTCAATATAATTCCCATTTCAATTCAATTCACAATGATCCAATAATAACACAATAGCAACAGTTTTTTCAAATGATACATCCAATAGAGTAACAATATTTCGATATCAATAGGACCACAAAGGTCGATCAATAGGACCACGAGGATCGATCAATGGGACCATGAGGGTCAGTCAATGTTCCATAGTCAATGTGACCACGAAGGTCTAACATCAGAGATCTCTATGTTTCAATATCTAATGGGCCACGACATTGTTTACCTTGGGTGAGGGCCATTGGGCCATGGTATTGTTTCCTCCAGGCAAGGGCCAATTAATCAATGGGCCATGGTATTGTTTGCCCTAGGCAAGGGCCTTACTATTGGATGTCACGAACACAACTCAAAGAAGAACTTCATTCATTAAAGGAAAACAACATTCCAATAAACCAATCATATAACAATTTCAAAAGTAAATATAGTTTGAACATATTTCTATAAAGTTACTACTCACAGTGGGTTAAATCGACGCTATGCCTCGGACGTCCACCTATATAAAATACATAACAAAAACACATTGAGGTTCCATTTCGATGTAATGTTTAATCTCAATTCAATTCGCTTCTTGTATGTTTCTACATCAATTCCTTATTATTGATGTCTTAATCAATGTCTAAGAATGCTCTAATAAGAATGAAGATGCAATGATGCACTTACGAAAGCTTTTTGAAAGTTGCTAAAAATAGGGTGTTCGCTTGAGCACACACTTTATCGCTCGAGCGGTCCATCAATATGCAAAGGGTTCGCTTGAGTGCACACTTTGTCGCTCGAGCCGTCTGTAAAGACTGCAAAAGTACTGGATGCTTGATTTTCACGCTCGACGGTCGCTCGGTAGTCGCTCGAGCCAAGTACTGAGTAAAAGTGGATTTGCTCGAGCACACACTTGTCTATAAAACTAGTAGGAGCTTGAAATGTACGCTCAAGTGACACTTCCATCGCTCGAGCGAACTACTTGAATTCTGGAATTTCCAGAATTATGTTTGAAGTTCAAACTTGCAATTTAATGGTTCAAACTTTGCATGGTTGGTACAAAAACATGGTAAATCATTTTAGAACATGAAAACGTAGTCAATTTGAAACCAATTGCTCAAATCATGCTCCAAATTCCAAATATAAGCTGAAACTATAAAGTTAAAACCATGCATGACATTAATTGCACTCTTTTCTTTTCAAAACTCCCATGTATGAGATGAGAAGTGTTAGAACTATGAAAGATCTTCACAAATGTCAAATATAGCTTCTTGCATGTGGAAAATTTCATGGAGTCAAACTCAAATTGGTGATTCATGCATGCATGTATAGAATCATGCTCAATTCTTCCAAATTCATGGTAATTTTAGCTTCCTCTACACAATTACATGCAAATGAACTTAGGAACTTGATGAATTCAACTTATATATGTTTCATTTTCAAAGTTTAAGGATGAATTTTATACCTAGAGATGAATTCAAGTGCAATCCTAGCTCAATTATTCATGCCTTCTACAAATCTCCACAATTCTCACCTTTCTCTCTCTGAACTTGTTGAATTCTCAAGTCTCTCTCTATTTTCAGCTCATGTGTATATAAATGATGAACTCATAAGCTAAAGCCATATATATATAGGTTTAATTAGCTTAAGTTAATTAAGCTTGCTTAGGACTAATTAATCCCACTTAACTCTAATTAATTCTAATAAATTATTCTAATTATTTTGATCTGAATCAAATTTCAAGTTGCCATAAAATTTTGAATATTTTAATTAGCCTATTTGGCTAGTCAATTTCGATTTATCAAGCTGTTAAAGCTCTCAATTTCTGTCTCTAAGTTGGCAATTCTAACAGGTATTCCATAAACAAACAAATATTCACACTTAAACATATAATTAAGCAATTAAACTCACACAAATAATATAAAAAAATAATATACGCGTTGGGGTTGTCACAAACCATGTCCTCGACTATGCCACCACCACTATAGCACCATCGTAGACGGCAGTGTCACCATCGAAAACTAGTGGCCCTAGCAAAAAGATCACCGATGAGTTCACAAATGCCGATTCCATCGGGAAGGTCTGCCAAGTCATCAGAGAAGGCAAAGAAAGAAGAATTATGAGTTGAAAATGAACTCGAAGAAAGTAGTGATCACAAAAATAGCGAGAAAGTTTCAGAGTGATTGTTTTAGTTGCCAAAGCTACAACTGAAATTGAGGAAGAGCAAAGACAAGATAGAGAAGAGAGAGTTGGGAAACAAGAAAGAGTTGAAGGAGTTTGAGATATTATAGAATCAAGGGTTTTGATTGTTGATGAGTTGTTATTGTTACAAATAGGTTCATACTGAAATTAGATTTGTTTGAAAATTTGATGGGTTTGATTTGGAATTGGAAGAAAGTTCATTGCTTTTGTTTTCCGGTCTAAAATTGAGACTTGTTTGTGATGATTGCATTTACTACAATAATGTGGGTTTGTTTTCAATGTAGCGTAGCATTTGTGAAAATTCACCCAAAAAAAGCATTTGTGAGAGAATATGGTGAGTACCATAGCTATGGACGCTAGAAGAATGTGGGTTTGTTTTCACGTTTCTAAGACATGAAATCTCGTAATATTTAGATTCAGATTCCTTTTCTATGTAATTCCAAAACAAAAAAAAAAAATTTATTGTTCATACCTTTGAATACACACATGCATTTGAGTTGTCGAGCATCACAAAGTACACATTTTGGTTCCATCAAGAGAAGATACTAATTGCACATTACAATTTATGTAATTCAAGAACTAACTAGAGAGAGAGAGAGGGGGAGAGGGACAGGGAGAGAGAGAGACAGACAGACAGACTCACAAGAAAAGCAAACTAATAGAATGTTTATGAGGAATTCATGACTTGTAATCTGCAAACACATAATTCAATAATAATTAAAAAAAAGAAAAATCATAAATATTAAACCCTGGTTCTAGGATAGAGGAATACATAGATTTGAACATAGTAAAATAAGAAATTGAAAGATTTAGTTGAAATTGTTGGTTTGGAAATTTCCCGAAAAGTTAATCATAGGTTTTTCTCTCCATCGGAACAATAATCCATAAATTCCAATAGAATAAATTTACTCATGGGAAACAAAAATGTATGAGGAAAAAAGAAAAAGAAGAACTCATATATAGATAAATAGAGACATATGATGTATATATATATACATAGAGAGAGAGAGAGAGAGAGAGAGAGAGAGAGAGAGAGAAGAATTGAGGAAGAGTGTAATGTACATTCACTCAATGAACACTTTTAGAATCCAAAACTCAACCTGCAAATTCATACAAAACAATACAAATTCAAAATTCAAAACAGGTTAACACAGGTTCGTCACTCTCATTATTCAATTTTCACACATCTAATTTCTTGACTATAATATACTTTGATTTCGACTTCTCAATCTTGCCGTTGACTATCTTTTCTCCCTCTCTAACCAAGAACACAAAACCCTAGCTTCCTTGATACTCAAAATCCTTAATCTCTCTCGATTTCCCCTAAAGTTCGAGTCCTTCTAATTCAAACTTTATATTACGTGTATGGAATCAACTAGTAACAAAGGGCTTGGATTTCTCTCAGAGAAAGAAGAAGAGGCTTTCAAGTTACCAAAGAAAGGGGAAAACTTGCTTACCAAAGAGAGGGCAGCAGTGGATTATCCGAAGGTTCGAATATACCGAGAAAAATGAGGACTTGTAGAGAGAGAGAAGAAGAAGCAAACCTAGCAGTCAATCGGCAACCCTTCTCCGGTGGTCTGTTCTAGTTTAGTTTGGATTAGAAGTAGATTTGAAGCCAAAGAGTTGGGGTTGTTTGATATTTTTATTTTCTTTTTCTTTTTCTTTTTTTAATACTATTGGTGTTTGGTGCCAGAGATTTTTAATTTAGTGCTACTTTTTTTTGGTCATACCTTTTATTATAGCAATTGCGTGCTGTGTAAAGTGAAATATATTTAATGACTGGCATATATGTGTCTTGTATATTTGATACACATGTCATAGAAAGTTTCATTATTTACGGTTAACATTATAAGCCGTAAAAAAATTATCATTATTAGCATTAACAGCGAATGTGATTGACATGATATTGTTAGGATATTATTTACAACATGCAAAAAAAAAAAAGTCATAAAAGTGAAAAATTACGACTTGCATTGATTGTATGTTGTTGATATGATGCTGTAAAAATCCAATTTTGTTATAGTGGGACAGTACTGAAGGGATTGTACTTTGGGGACCCAAACAAAAAGTGCGTGGATCTATATCCTTAAAAGTCTACAAAATGGACCAATGGCTTGAGCACCCTATATTATATACATAAAAATATATTTAGTAAATATAAACGATGCGGGAGTAGCTAAAAATGGAATAGGGGAAGAAAAATCCATTCTTGCCCCACTATCAGGGCGTAGCATGGATGTGGGGCTAGAATGAGGTAGTGGAAACACTACACCTTTATAACGAATAGAGGATAACAAACCATCAACAAGACACACAGATTGGGCAATAGTAGTAAAGACTGACGAAGAAAGAAAGGAGAACTCACCCGTCATATGATCATTAGCCATAGAATCCAGAACCCATGAGGGACTAGCAAATTGAATATGGAAAGCAGTAGAAGTACCTGTTGCTAGGGTGGCAACAATAGTAGATGATGGGCCAGGAGAACTGGCAATAAAAGATCCAAATTGAGCATGAAGCTGACTAATTTGAGTCTGTAACTCCTATAAATTAGGGAGACGAAGAGACCTAAGAGTAGGAGTAACATAATCCATTAGAGCTGCAGTACGAGGTGTGCCAGCATTACGAGGGCGAGAGGAACGTTGCCTTAACTCAGGATGAAATTTGAAGCAACGAGCCTTAACATGACCAGAAAACGCCACAATGATGACAAGTACTGGACCAGTAGAACCCTGAGAACCAAGACTATGATGAGAAAGAAAAAAATCAAAACTAATTGGAACAGGCTTAGTGGGTATATAAGCAAAGGATGGATCATTCATGGTGGAAGAAAGGGGCTGAAAAACACGTAAAGATAGCAACATGGTCCAAGAAAAATAAGAAACCAGAAAAAACTCAACGGCTTATCTAAATAAATGCTACCGAATAAACTCGGTAGCCCAGAAGAATAAAATGACAGACAAAAGGGCTTAATAAATAAGTCTAATCATCCCAAGAAGGGAAAAAATAGCCACAGACCACCTAATGAGGCAGCCGAAGCATGTAAGACTAGAACCAAGTCTGGTCAGCAGGGATAAAAAGGCCTACCGAGGTGAAGACAAGGAAGGAGAGGGGCTGCGAAGGCTGGTTGAGGCTGTCGGAAGGAGAAAAGGAGTTGGAAAGGGCTGTCGGAGGCTAAAGAGAAGAAAAAAAGGCAGTCGATGGTGATGTGTGGTTGAGAGAGAGACAGCTAGGGAGGCTCTGATACCAAAAAGACTGAAAAGAATTATTTGGCTTTCCAATTAATGAGGTAGACATGTATATATAATATATTCATGACACAATTTAGGAAACAATATACACAAGGTAATATTCCTATAATCAAAATAATTCCTATTCTAATTGCATATTCAAATATAATATTTTGATTTCTATATTTAACAAAATGGTCATCCCTAACAATTAATATGAGAATTATCAACATATCAACAACTCAATTATGTTAACCCAACGATGGGGAGAAATAACCAATTGAATACACAATCAATAAGTTTAACCCTATCAACCCAACAAAGAACTCCACAATGAGAAGAAACAATCAACTAAACAAACTCTAATAATGGAAAATAAATAATCACTTTTTATTAGTAAGAATGACCTTATAATTAGAACTGTACAAGATGGCCAAAAGAATAAAATACTACACACTTAAAATTTTAAAAATACGGAAGAGTTGTATATAATTTAAGAACGAACACTATTATAATTTTATGAGGTATATAAAACATAATCTTTATATATAAGGTTACTAACATAAATATCAAACATTTGAGGGGTTCTGTGACCCCCCTAGTTCTACATTGAATCGGTCCTTGGCATTATGTATTCCTAACACTGTTGAAAAATTATTAAGAGATGGTTTGAGATGATCTAAATAAGTACACTTTTTGACTTTTTATGAATATGGATTGGGTATGGGTTGGGTTTGAAATGATGTGGTAGAGAGATAATGTGACTTAAATAGGATAGTGACTTTTTTAAGTTATGACAAATAAGGTCTAAATATTTTTTTAGCACTGCTACAAGCTAATTAGTAATTATGAGCTGAAGAATGCTAAATAAATTAACAAAATTTTCTTATTAATTAATGTGTTATGTAATAATGAAATTTTGAATCTAAATATTGCTCCATTCAATAATATTAAGGTTTCGTTAACGAGTGCTCTAAGAATATTGATTAATATAGTTTAAAATAATTGTACATTGTTTATTGTATGTACTCTCATACATTATCTACAAGCATTTTAAGTTTCTTAACAAATTTTTTAAGGACGCTCAGTTAATAAAATCCTAATATATTTGGCTTAGTGAGAGGAGAGGTAGTCAAAGGACTTACCACCAAAAAAATCATAGAGTCGAATCTCAGGAAGGGCAAACATTCTAAATCTTAAGGCCATTGGAGGTTTATCTGGTTGTTAACTTCATGACCCTAAGATTAGTCAAGATGCGCGTAAACTAGCTTGGACATCCACTGATAAAAAATAAAAATAAAAAAGTAAAAAAATGAATATTGTTAGTTAGCATAACATCATTTCAAATTGTCTCCTAAAATATTAATACAAAATAATAAATCTCATTATATAAATCAATCATATTTAAAATGAGAATCACATGATGTCCCAAAGCACTCAATAACTTCTAAAGCATTGAGAGGCAGCCAATGCATGTCACACAACATGAATGATGAAAATTGATATGCTGATAAAAATAAATAAATAAATAAAAAATGATGAAACTTGATATAATGTTGCTGGGCTAATCATAAGCTGGTGTTTCTTTACAGGGTGGTCGAAATTATTAATGTGCATGGCTGTGCCCTTTTTTTAGGAAGAGTTTAAAAATTTTAAGAGGGTAACATACCTCAAAGAAGGCTTAAAAGCATTGCTTAACAAAAAGCCTCTAGGCCAATTAACAGAGGTTTGTTGGCAAAGAAAATCTCATTAGGTCAGAGTTTTGGCCAGTTATGTAGAATCACGAACCGCCCCAGTTATGTAGAATCACGAACGGTCCCTTGAGCTTCTTACTTGACTTCTTACTTGTTGGGCTATTGGGCCTATTTTTAAGCCCAATTTCGATAATCCGAACCGTTCACATTTTAAGATTTGTTGAATATATCGTACCTGTAAAAAATTAAGTTGATCGAATATCAGAAAGTATGTGTTCGGAAAACTGTTTATTAAATTTTAAAAAAAGCCTAGTTTTTAGTTAGTTTTTTGAATACATGCTTTCTAATATCCGATCAACTTGATTTTTTACAGGTATAATATACTCAACAAATCTTAAAATATGAACGGTTTGGATTATCAAAATTGAGTCTAAAAGTAGGCCCAATGACCCAGCAAGTAAGAAGTCAAGTAAAAACCTCAATGAGAGGATCCTGATTCAGTTATGTAAGCCTTTTTTGACTCATATTATTTGGAGATTATTTTTTTTTTTTTTGATTGTTAAGTTGTCGTATTATGTTGTTACAATTTAAATTCTTATTTGCTTTCTCTTCTAAATTGTTTTTGCCTGCATTTTTAAATTATTGCATGATTGTGTATTGTACTGTTGCAGCTTGAACTACCTTTTGTTTTTGTTTTTTCAATTTGTTTTGGCACAATTACTGTATAATTGATTTTGAAACAAATTTCATATTTATATATTTCTCAATTTTTCTTTTCACTATATTGGGTTTTTGTTGTTTCTATTTGAGGGTACACAAAAAATAACTTTCCTCCCATGATATTGTTTTGAACATTTTGTTTTTTCTTCTCATGTCCTTTCAATAATTCTTTTAAAATCAAATTCTATGCGTCATTGATGATTAAAGAAAATAGTGAGAAAATGTGGAAATTGATGGCCAATATATATGTTTTAAATTAGCTACTTTTTGTTATGTGATATTGACCACACATATTGAGAAGAATAGAATTACATTGACTCTATCTCTCAACCCTTTTTTCTATCATCATTTAATCTTATTCACACATAATTAGTACCCCCCAAAAAAAAAAAAAAAAAAAAAATTCATACATTTAATACATAGTTCTGATTCAATCAAGATGTGGACTCTTTCTCTCTCTCTCAAGACTTTTATTTATTTATTTATTTATCATCACTTAATCTTATTCATACATAATTAGTATATAGAAAAATATTCATAGATTTAATACATAATTCTAATTCAATCAAGATGTGGACTCTCCGATATCAAAATTAAATCTTAATTACATATTTTTGTACATGGATTTTGTGTATATATCCGTACTCAAATAGCATACTTGTTGAACACTTTCTTTGACGATTATAAGGTCAACTTAAGTTAGCAGTGAAAACCAAAAAAGTAAAATAGTTGTTGCAAATATTGTTTATAGGCCAAAGTGATAAAGGAAAGAAATTATTGAATTATTGAATTCATGTAGGATGATGCTAAAAATGAATTGATAAAGGGCAAGATAAAATTAAGGTAATATATCTAGTGGATGCATATCCATACTATGTGTCCACTATTAAGCCATAAAATAAAATAAATTATTTAAAAAATTACATAATGTCATTAACCAAGTTCATGATTCTCATACTCTCTCTTTCTACTTTTTATTTATTCTCTATTTAATTAATTTTAATCATTTTAAGAAATTATATCTAAATATATAACAAATAAGACACGGTCATGACATGTGGCCGACTTCTAATATAAGTTAAAATAAAGAGTGCTTAAGTTGAGTAGACTTCTACTCAATTGTTTGGATAGTAAATGCATGGAAAATGATTGGTGGCCCTAAAAACTGTGGCTCAAATAAAGCTCAAATTTCCTTTTTTGGATAAGTTTGTTTTTTTTCTTTTTTTTTTTTGCCTTGTTTTTTTTTTATTTCCTTATATGGAAATTTTGGGGCATTTGAGCCCCAAAATTTCGGGCTCCCTAGTAACACCCTAAATGCATATCCATTCTACAGTGACTTTAATTTTTATATATTTATTTATTTATTGGGAGAGTATGTTTGGGATGCTACTTTGGGCTAAAATAGTTATATAGAACAATATTAGCTATTTTACTTAAATAGGATAAAATGTTATATTCAATCCATAATCATGTCATTTTTTTTTTACAAAAGTAAAAAAAGTCAAAAAGTTTATTCTAAATAAGACTTTTTTAGTCCCAGGCTAAAATAATAAAAAAAACTAAAAAATGAACTCACATCCAAAACGAAGGCTAAAAAAAATTGAATTATTGAGCTTTGAGTGAGATATAGGAATTGAACTAGCTTGAGTTGGTTAGATCAAGTTAGCCTTCTAATTTAACTAACTTTTTTGTTTTTTTTTTTTTGTTTTTTTTCCCCGCTACTATCTTTTAAACTTGACTTTAAATTTGAAAGAAAATTAAAAAAATGAATATTAATTTGAAAAATGAACTACACAAATTTTTAATTTAAAAAAAAGCTTAACCACACAGTCAAAGTAATCCCTCAAGATTATTTCATTGAAAAATGGAAAATGTTTTTTAGCACTAAAAAAAGTGCCCCTAATGCCCCTAATTTCCCTTTTTGGTAACTTTTTTTCTTTTTTTTTTATAACTATTTTTTTTTTTCTTTCCTTAAAAGGAATTTCGGGGCATTCGTGCCCCCCCTTTTCGAGCTGCAAATCACAGCTGTTGAAAAATTTAGGGATTTTTATTATTTTTTTTAATTTTTTGGCTAGGCAAGGCACCATGAGCTCTTGAGAAATATCAAAATACAAATAGATCTGTACCTTTTGTTCCTAATGTAAAAATATAATTGGGAGGTTGGACCAAATGATGAAACTACCTCTTATATACTGGTTAAAGAAAATATATATTATCCTTGACAATAAAGGTAGTCAAATCCTAATTTGCATTCATTTGAACAATTTAAAGTAGGTATAAACCTCTAAAGGACTAAAGACTAGACTACAGGGCTTGGTAGCCCAATGGTGAAGGCATTGCCTTCCCGCATTGAGTCAAGTTCAATTTTTGGGAGGTATGAAAGGTTAGATTTTTCAATAATTCTCTTCTGAAATCTAGCACTGTACTCCGATCGAATCTTAGTCTTGCTAGAGGGTGGTTGATGTTGTACAAATTATGTGTAATTAAACAAAACAAATAAATTCATATTTCATAAATTAAATTACAAAATATGACACGTGATGAACAAAAATACATATGGAACAAAAATATTAAAAGACAATGAATCAAACTAAAACTTGTGTGGTACCACAGTTTCCTTAAAATAAATTCTCTACCTCACCGTGGGTGCTAGAGGTATGTCGGTGTCTGTCTTTCAAGATTCAACGGCTTAAACCCGTTAATGTAGAAGCACCTTCTGTTAGTTTTGGTGAACTGAAAGTGGCAACACTCTCTCACATAAGAAGAAAATTATAGGAGCAGACTGACTGTATAATGGAAGCCAAAAAATTTTGTATATACAACCAAAGAAGTTGGTCTCTATTTATACATCGTGCAGGAGAGATGAGGAGCTTTCAGTCATGAAGGCTAACAACCAATGCAACCCATTACTCCTGCAAAATTATTGGAGTAATGCACAAAACTGATGGGGATTCAATACGTGAGTTACACACAATATACACATATCTATAGCCACTTAACAGATTTGGCCCAAAAAGATTAGGTTGGTTGATCACCAATCCGGCCCAGCCTAACCCATTCCAGCAAGTCGAAGGACCCGAACCGGTCTGGGCAAGCCAGCGGCACGTGTGCATGTGACAATTTTTCTATAACCAACTTGGACTGTAATTTTGGCTCAACCCCATCCTTGAAACATCCATAACTCCCTTCCTTTGAAAAATTTGGATGCTCCAAAGGGCTCATGCCCTTATCAAAATCTTCAGTTTTAAATACCCATCAAAGATTTCCTCTATAATTAATGTGGTTTTAGTAGTTATACACAATTCTCAATACCTTATTTATGAGGCCAACTCTATGAAACAATTTTTCATTCAATTCTTAATGGTTTTTGGTAATTTTTTTTGTGGTATAACGATCTTGTTATAAAGAATCTAAACTCATTTAATCTCTTCTCAACCAATGGTTGGGGCCTACTTTAATTTCACATTAAAGTCACCATAAAACCATTTTTTTCAACAGTTGATGCGCTTCACTAATGTCTCGGTAGTGGATCTCTTCTTATGGGTTTGGTTAAATCAGGCCGACAACCGGTTACCTCGAGGCCTGAGTCCACGGATGCTGTAATGACACCTCAAAACATCCTTTTTTTTTTTTGTTCAAAAAAGAAAAAAGAAAAAAGAAAAAAGAATGGGACTAAAGACTATATAGTTTAGTCCTTATTTTTCATATAATTTGCACAAAATACCTGTTCTTAACCAGTGAAACAACATTTTAATGTCTATTCTATTTTCAAATTGAATGATCTAATATCACTCATGCATAACTTGGTTATTTTAGTTTAGGTAGAGGGTTGTAAATGAGTCGAGTCGATCTAAGTAGTCTAAGTTTAGCTTGTTTACATAACGAGTTCAACTTTAGTAAACTTTTAACAAGTTGAATACAAATCAAACTGGAATAGCTTGAATTTTATAATACATATAAATTTATTGAACCGAGTAGTAGATTGTTTAATATTGACTTCAAAACTTTGCCACCTTAAAACTATATCCAGTTTGACTTATTTATATAATAAGTCAATTTCAAACAGCTTTTTAATAAATTAAACAAGAGTCAAGCTCGAGTAACTTATTTTGTTTAACACTCCTATTGGCATATATGAACCATGGGACATATTTCTAAGTTTCAAAACTTAACAATTACAAGGGCAAAAAGCCCTTCACTGCATGTAATTTTGGATTGTTGCAGATGATCTTTCTGAGGCTTGGGAATATGCAAACACTTCCTCTATGGTTTTGGACTGATTTGTAACTGTTACTTTTTTCATCCAAACAAATGGCAAGTGAGGTACACGTGCTTCATTTGCATCTATCGGTCCGTTTGATAGCTTTCCCTCCAAAAATGGTTTGACCAAAAGATTAAAATGACCATATTCTTCATCATATAAGACAATGCTATGAAATGGATTTTATACTCCACTCAAATTGGAGGGAAAAGTGGAACATCTTGAAACAATTAATACTTCCTCTCCCCTTTATTTTATTTTTTTAATTTGTTTATTTTTTAAATTATTTATCTCTTTTTTATTTTTTATTTTTATTTAATCAAATATTTATTTGTTTAATTTGTCTTCTAGTTTATAGTGTCTTTTTATTTTAGGGCAAATTACCAACACCCCCCTCGAGATTTGACTAAAATACAAATTCCCCTTTGAGGTTTAAGAAATTACATCACACCCCCTGAGATTTATATTTGTATAACAAATTGCCCTCTGAGATTTCTATTTGCATAATAAATTGGCCCCTCATTTGTTATACAAATATAAACCTCAATGGGCAATTTGTAATTTCTCAAACCTTAGGGGGGAATCCGTATTTTAGTCAAACCTCGAGAGGGGTGTTGGTAATTTTCCCTTTATTTTTTAATTTTCTTTAAAATTTATTATACAATTAAACTTGATTATATTTTATTAAACTTTATTATACAATTTGTTTTTTTTCTTATCTCTTATTTATTTTATTTTTTATTTAATCAAATATTTATTTTTTTAATTTGTCTTTCACTTTATAGTGTCTTTTTTATTTTTTTAAATTGTATTATTTAATTTTCTTTAAACTTTATTATACAATTTGTTAGGAATATTGAAATGTTTTCTGTAAATAACATTGGAGGGAATACATTTGATTATATTTTATTAAACTTTATTATACAATTTGTTTATAGAATCATAAAAAATGATCTTTTATTTAACAGATTAGTTTTATTTTTATTTAGAAAAATAGAAGACATAATTCAATCAAATATGATAAATTGGATTTCTCATGACATAATTTTTTGAAACCATTTTTAATGCTAAAATATATGTGACTATTTTTTGGTTATTTTTAGTGAACTTTTTTTTTGGGGGTGTTAATTTGTATTATTTTAATTGTATGATTTGAGTTGATAAAAATACAAAATAATATTTGTATGGTTTAATTATTATCATCTGTTAGAAATGGGCGCCCATGTGGCATGACCATTTCAATGTTTTGAATTTATAATTGTAACTCCTGCATTAATGGGGTTTGTAACTCCTGCATTAATGAGATTTGTAACTCCTGCATTAATGGGGTTTGTAACTCCTGCCTTTATTGCAGAGGTTAATGGTGCATTAATGACCAGTCATAAAGGCTGGAGACTTTTCCTCTCTCCCCTATACATGTATAAATTGAGACCATCCTGTCAAGTCTAAGAGATATAAAAATTTCCCATATTCTGACTCTCTTCCAAAAATAACGATCAAAGCCGTTTGCACTGTGATTTGTGTGGGTGATATTCACTGTTGTAATATCACCCCACTGCTGGGTTGACTGATCATCTATATGGTTTATTAGTATTTTGTATTTATACAATTTAAGTTAACATTTATGTGGTTTGAATATTATTATTATTATTATTAATTTTGTACAATTTGAGTTAATATTTTTCTATTAGTCTTTACGGATTTTTTTTAGTAAATAAAAAATAAATATAAATAATTGTTATTTACATTAATTTCAAACCGTACAAAGTATTTTTATTATGTAAGTTTTTTTTATATATTTATTGAATTATTAATTTAATTTTTTATTAAATATGTTAAATATTAGTTTTAGTTTAAAGATTTTGTTGATATTTTTTGAATAACATTAATTTTATAAAAATTGAATTTATATATTAAAAATTATATGTATTTTATTAAAATAAAATTGAATAAAATTTGTTTTGTTTTTTAATTAAAAAAGTGAGGTGGAGCGATGTGATGTGATAGAGAGAGAGGAGAAAGAAAGTGCATATATGTGATGGGTGTGTGGGGGTGAGTGCGAATTAGTCTTTTTGATATAGACATTAACAGTGACGGTTGCAAATTAGTCCAAAATTATAAAGAATGTGTTTGCATATGTTTTTAATCGTCAAGAAGTTATCTGCAACCGTCTAAAATCACATAAGATTAAGTATTTTTTGCCCAAATTATATTTTGATTAGATATGTGTTCTTAAATTTTTATTTCTTTGCCATCTACTGTGATAAAATAAAAATCTTGATGAATCTTACGGTACATTGAAAAACAAAAAGAACAGCAACTTTATAGATAGGGAATTGATCTCCCACCAACCAACCAACCAACCAACCATGTGTAAGTGTAACTAGAACTGCTATTGATTGACTCGAAACGCCTTATTTGGAAGGTTAATTATTTTAATTGATTATTTAATTTTTTTTAATTATTTTAATTTAGTTAAAATAATTGTGTTTAAAAAGTTATTTTTTTTTTTGATAATTAATTTGATGTTGGTAAAAAAAAAAAATTATTATTATATATTAAATGTGATATTTTATCTTATTAATTATTTTAATCTATTTTAACCCAATCATCTTCTCAGATACCCCAAAAGTAAATTCTTAGGGAGCTTCAAACACTCGTCCAAATCAGCCATAATGATGCATACCTAAAACTTCACAGATACCATTCCACTAAAGTCAGATGTCCAAAATTTTATAAAAGAAATTTACCCACAATAATGAATGTGACTGAAATTCAATTATGGTATTGTTAAAGCCATGTTTTAGATGAATTTGAACTCAACAATAATAGTTGGTTCCTTCGGGGACCTCTAATAAAATTGGAACAATAATATTTGTAAGTGAATTTTTTGAGTATATAATATTAGTTAGGGTTGTTTTGAGAATATCTTATTTTAATAATCTTTTAGTTTTTTAGTTAAAATTTAAGGTGAAAAAAAATAGTATATTTGGTATAATTTTTTAACTTTTTACAAAATAAAAGTTCAAAAAATAGAGAAAGAAAAATTTTGACTTTTTTTTTTTTTTTTTTTTGTATAATTCTTTAACTTTTTAATTTTTTTAAGTGTCTTTTGGAAAGTGAGTTGACTTTTTGAATTTTTTAGCAATTTTAGCCTGAGACTAAAAAGCCTGATTTGCAGAGGGCTTTTGGCTTTTTTGACTTTTTTGTGAGAGAAATAATGTAATGATTATGAGTTGGATGTGATATTTTGTCTTATTGGATTAAAAAGTCTATTTCATTTTTTGTGACTATTTTAGCAAAAAAAAAGTCCTAAAAGCCTCTTCCCAAACAGAGGCATAATAACTTTTCAACTAATATAAAAAGTTTACAAATTTTAACATTAATATTTAATCCAGTATAATGAAATAATTAATCTATTAAGGCTTCGTTTGGGAAGAAGAGTTGGGTTGGGTTTCGAACTATTTTAGTCAAAAAAAATAAAATAGACTTTTTAGCCTAATAAGATAAAATATCACATCAAATCCATAATCATTACATTCTTTCTCTCACAAAAAGTCATAAAAGCAAAAAAGTCATTCTCAAACGAGACTTTTTAACCCCAGATTAAAATAGTAAAAAAGTTAAAAAATTGAAAAATTAAGCCACTTTCCAAACGAAACCTAAAATATCTATTCTTATATTTGATTCCCTAAAACATAAAAAATAAAAATACATCATAGATGCACCAGCCCGCTGTTTGGATTGCAGAGTCTGGTTTTGCCCATTTTGGCACTGTTTACCGATTCGAACCGTTTAATTTTTGGATTGGATTTTTTTTATGATGAGATTTCAATAAGAGAGGGGCTCATAAAATTCATTACGGATCTCGTTTTGATATTTTAAATCGTTCATTTTGTATGACTTTTAATTCATATTATCCATGAAAAAATTTAGAGCGATCCAATAATAGTAATCATTTCATTTTATCGTATTTGTCTATAAAAGAATGGATGGTCAATTTCAAAATTATACTTATCGTTTATTTTTTCAAAGACAAATGTCATAAAATAAAAAAGTTCAAATTATTGGATTGAATTATAATTTCTTTTATAAACATTATTCATTGATAACTTTACAAAATAACCAATTTCAAATCGAGACCCGTGATTAGTTTATAAGCCTCTTAAGTTCTCTCATATTGAGATCTCAATATAAGAGAAACGCAACTCTTAATTTTTAATGCATTATAAGTAAATCATTCATATAAAAATTTATATTGATCAAATATCACTAGTCGCATATTTAGATCATATTTGTTTTTGAAAAAATAGACAACAAATATAATTTAACACATGATATTCATTTTTTAAATTCACGTGACCTAAATATGTAGTTACTAATATTCAATAAATTTATTTATTTTTTCACAAATAATCTACTTGAAATGCACTAAAAGATTGGACAATTCAAATCACAAATGAGAGGCAAATTAGCTAAATTCGACCGTTCAATTTAAACAGTAAGTTTAACTTTTAGCGTTGTATTTGATTGAGAAATAATACATCTATTATCTATTAACTACAATCCTTCAAGATGTGAGTCATATTCACCATTACTAAGACCCCTCTTGAAAATTAATTATTTTATTATATTTTTAATTTTTTTTATCAAAAATAATAATATAACAATTTATAAAGATTTTTTTTTTTTTTTTTCTGCAAACTTATATGACCCAATTTGACAAGTTGAGTTAGAACCAAAATGCCAAGATATCCAATTACATCATTTTTTTTTAATTTTTTACATATTTTTTTATATAAAAAATTAAAAAATTAGTAACTTAGGCCCGTTTGTTCGTTTTGGAGTGTAAAAGACGGAATGGATTCGGATGGAGATAAAACTATTTAGTGTTGTTTATTTGTAAAGTTGAGTAAGGAATTAGGATGAAGAAGGAGATTAAGATGAAAGTTGAAAAGAAAATTGAGATGAAAGAGGTGGTATTAAAAAAATAGTAAAGTGATTAGAAATTTTTTATTTTTTACGTATTGAGAATTTTTTATTTTTTACATTAATGTTTAATTTGTTATATTTTCTATTTATTTTATTATTTTATATAAAAATAATTTAATAATTCATACACTAACAAATATATCAAAATAAACATAATTTACTTACAAAAATCCCATGACCCCTTGGCCTGTGATTGGCCAATTTTTTTGTTTTTTTTTCCTGTTATCTTCTTCCTATCACCAACCCCCACGTATATGTGACCAACCCCCACGTATATGTGAGAGTAGTGTGTGCTAGTGATTGAGAGAGTCTCTATCAAAGTTATTTTACTTAATTCTCTCATTATTAATCCTCTCACTATAAATTTCCTTCATTCTATCTCTTAAATCTCCTTCTTTTTAACTCTAAAAACAAACAGAACCTCACTCCAACCACGCCTATCTAGCAAGATGATTAAAAATTAATTTTTTATTTTTATTTTTTTTGACTTCTTTTTATAATTAAAAAAAACATATAAAAAATCTGAAAAATAAGTTTGGAATGACTTAATTAAGTTTACTTTTTATCTTTTTACGAAAATATATACAGAAAAATAAAAAGATAATGTGATAAAAAAAAAATAAAAAAATAAAAAAATATATACTTATTTTGAGTAACCAAACTTGGCTTAAATTTTAATTCACTTTCAAAAAGCATGACTAGAATTTTGAACGTGACATGCAGATAAACTGGGGTTCATGGAGGAGACGGATGTAGGCAAACAGACCCCAAAAGGGCATTGTCAGCAAGTTGGAAGAAGCAACGTTAGAATTCAATGATTTCATTATAAACTCTGTACTTGGCCTCGTGCGTGCTCATAATTGGGGGTTCTGTAAAGGATACCCTTCTTTACCAGACACATTCATCAATATCCCATCTTTGTCCCCAAAAACCCATTTCTCTCTCTCTCTCGCTCTCTCTTCACGCCTCCTGATCCTCATCATCAATGTGCTTTGAATGAATCATTAAATACAAGAGAGGCACATCAGACACAAGCCTCTCATGCCTTGAACCACGGGTCACGAACCACAACAACGCAATCTTCCTCATACATTAAAAACACACCACCATCCAAAATCAATTTTATAATTAAACAATAACAATAATCAAAAGATTGTACTTGTCCTTGCAAAATAAACAAAAACAAAAATAATTTAACAAAAAAACAAAAAAACACTTCATGTATTTTCTTTCCTGCCCCAGCTTTACTTCTCAAGAAAATGAAGGAAAATGAGGGGACTAATCTAATTCTTTCATTTCAAACTAGTTTTTTCTTTTAATATTATGTGTTGTTTGTTTCCCCCACATGATTCACAGAAAGGAGGGATTTGGGAAGAAACCTCCCAAACATCAAACAACCCTATCATTGTCAACCTTATCTAACAACAAACAAACAAGCTTGAATCAGACACACACCACCACCACCCCCCCAAAGCTTCAAGTATTTACACCTACCCACCACCACCATTAACAAATTTAGATGGTTGTTGTCTCATGAGGCTGCAGAAGATTGATGTGGTGGTTGTGATTGGGGTTGGGGTTGGGGTTGAGAAAATGGGTAGAACCTGGGCCTGGAGATGGGAAAAGGGGTGGTGGCTTTGGATGATGGGTCAGCACTATTTGTGGTGGCGGCGGCGGCGGAGGGGGTGGTGGTTGTTGTGGTGGTGGCGACACGCTCACAAGAAGGGCACATGGTGAGGGTGGTGGCTGGGAGTTGCATGTAAAAAGGGTTACTAGTCTTCAAAGCCCTCAACTCTTGAAGCTCTTTGTGTAGCCTTCTGTTCTCTTCTGTTAGTGTCTCACAACACCTCTTCAAGTACTCACAATCCACCTCCGTTTGCTTCAACTTTGTCCTATAAAAATTTGTAAAATATTTATTAATTTAAAATAAAATAAAATATAACAAACCCATTAATTAAATAAAAAAATAAATGTATATCACCATATAAACAATCATAGACATATACACATGAAATACATGTAAAAAGATATAAATAAATAAGTGAATAAACCAACCTTGCTCTTCGATTCTGAAACCAGACCTCAACTTGTCGAGGACGAAGATTAAGCTGTTTTGCAAGCGCAAGCTTTTGTTTCTGAATCATTAAAAACAAAACCCATATCACAAAATAAACAAAATCTCTCTCTCTCTCTCTCTCTCTCTCTCTCATATCTATATATATATATATATATATAGAATACTTACGGGATTGAGGGTGTTGTGTTCTTTGAAGCTTTCTTCGAGATAAGCAGACTGTTCTTTGGAGAGTCTAAGCTTCTTCCTGGCGAGGCCGTTCTCGTCGTCGTCGCTGGCTCTAGACGACGCTCTCTCCGCCTCTCCGCCGTCGTCTCCGGCGGCGGAGCCATCAAAGACCCTCTTATTTCCTCCACCATTTCCGGCGCCTCTGTAAATGCAGAAATCCATCTGAAACGGCGCCGCCACACTGTTGGGCGAAGACTCCGCCGCCGCTCCATCCTCCGCCTCCTCCTCCGCCGTCGCCGGCGGCATCCTGTTCACATCAAACCCCCTCGCCGCCGCCGCCAAACCCATCTGCCCCGACGAACCCCCCTCCGAACTCCCTATACAAATCCCCCAAAATCAAAATCAAATTCAAACCCACAAATCAAGAACACATATATATGTAGAAATATGAGTGGTACCGTTATCAGAAGGCCAGGAGACGCCTTGGTGGGTGGTGTTGCGAGGAACAGGAGAGCGAGGGAGGAGATCAAGCTGGAGAGGAGGATCAATAGAGAGTCTTTGATGATCACCACCATTTCTTCTACTTCTCTTCAATGTTTCTTCTGATTCTTCTTCACCTTTACCACTTGCTTTTTCTCTCTCTTCTTGTTCTTGTTTTCCATTAGAGTTGTTGATCCCCAAGCCCATGCAAAACCCTACACCACCGTTTCTACTGGTGCTAGTGGTTTTAACCTCTCGATCCTTTGCCAAGAACCCAAATGGTCTTGATGGGTCTCCTAAGCTCAAACCCAACTCCATCTCTCATGTACAGACACAAAGAGACCAGGAGGAGGAGAAACAGAAGACCGTAGAGAGAGAAAGAGAGAGAGAGAGAGGGGGATTTGGATTGGAAGCACTGGAAAGAGTCTTTTATAGAGATTCTATTCAATCTGTTAATTATTATTATTATTGTTTAATATATTTTTTACTACTATTATTATACCATAAACTCAGAGAAGAAGGCTAGTACTAGTAGCAGAGAGGACTAGACCCAAACAGTCCCTTTTCAATTTTTTGGTTTTTGGAATTTTTAACTTTTTTATTTTTTGTAATTTTTAATTTTTATTTATTTATTTTTTTTATCGAGGGAAACCAGTTTGACCGACAAACCCAGGTTGACAAAAAACACACACGTGAAACCCTAATTTCTTAAGGGAGGACCCTTGTTTGGAGATATTGGAGGACCTTTTTTATTAGTTTTTATCACAAAAGAGTACACCACTCTCTTTGGGGGAGCGTGAGGTGCAGAGAGAGAGAGTCAATTGACATGCATGGAAGATGATGGAGGGGTGTTTGTTGCCTTTGGCTTTTAGGGCAGTGCCTATGATTAGAGGTTGGGGGTGGGGGTCTGGATCTGGGTCCAATAAAGTTTTATGGGGTGTAGGGGCTGCTTGTTTTCTTGTCAATTGGGGGAGTACTACTGAATACTCTCTCTCTCTCTCTCATCCTAGTAGTAAAAAGACAACTCAAAGTCCTAGCTCTACCCAAACCAAAGGTGAACCATATTATTATACTTCTTTTCACAATTTGCCTTGTAAAAGTTTGTTTTGTCTTAAACCATTTTCACTAATTAGAGGATCACCATTACCACAAAAAATTGAGACTTGTGAACTTAAAATTTATTTACAAAAATAAATCAATAGTCCAAATTTATTATCAATTTTTTTAAACAAATAATTGTTAGAAATTTAATGGGAAAATGTAATTCATTCTGCATTTGATCAATAGATTGAATCTCATTTTTATTAATTTTTTTTTATCAAATTTAAATTTTATGAAAGATTTTGTAAAAAATTAGATATGCTCTTAATAATTGGTATTTTGGGTCCGGTGATTACTTAAAAAATCCATTACTACATAAAAAATATAAAATAAAAATTCGGTATCAATGGCAAGTGGGTACTACAAATAGATGAGAATCTTTTAAGGTGCAATTTATTTATTTATTTATTTATTTTTAAATAAATTATAAATACATTTTTTGAGATTTAATTAAAATACAAATCACCTCTTGTGATTTTGAAAATTACATTCCACCTCTTGAGATTTCAAATTTTATAACAAATTGCCCATTTTATTAATTAATCATCAAGTCAATTAACAGTTTCTAATGATGTTAAAAATATGTTTCAGTTAATAATTTGGATAATTTTATTATTGTATAGGCGAGCAATTATGAATTTCATTTTTTTAATTAATTCTGTTAAATAAATTTTTTTAGCAATGAGGTGTTTATAATTTTTCAAACCACAGGGACAATCTGTACTTTAAGCAAATCTCAGGAGGTATATTTATAATTTACCCTTTATTTTGTGTGTGTGTGTGTTTTTTTTTTGTAGCATAAACTTATATCCCGTTGATTAGTAATTATTTGTGTTCGTATAGATTGATTTGTTGCGATCTAAAAAACAAATCCTTCCTTTAGTAGCAAAATTTTAATGAAAGATTTTGTAAAAAACTAGATATGCTCTTAATAATTGGTATTTTTTGGTCCGGTGATTACTTAAAAAACCCATTACTACATAAAAAATATAAAATAAAAATTCGGTATCAATGGCAAGTGGGTGCTACAAATAGATGAGAATCTTTTAAGGTGCAATTTATTTATTTATTTATTTTTAAATAAATTATAAATACATATTCTGAGATTTAATTAAAATACAAATTACCCCTTGTAATTTTAAAAATTACATTTCACCTCCTGAGATTTCAAATTTTATAACAAATTGCCAATTTTATTAATTAATCATCAAGTCAATTAAGAGTTTATAATGATGTTAAAAATATGTTTCAGTTAATAATTTGGATAATTTTATTATTGTATAGACGAGCAATTATGAATTTTATTTTTTAATTAATTCTGTTAAATAAATTTTTTTAGCAATGGGGTATTTATAATTTTTCAAACCACAGGAACAATCTATACTTTAAGCAAATCTCAGAGGGTGCATTTGTAATTTACCCTTTATTTTGTGTGTGTGTGTTTTTTTTTTTTTTTTTTGGTAGCATAGACTTACATTCCGTTGATTAGTAATTATTTGTGTTCATATAGATTGATTTGTTGCGATCTAAAAAACAAATCCTTCCTTTAGTAGCAGAATTTTAAAAAATGGAAAAACTAGATCAATGTAAACTATCGGTGAACATGATTGATTCGATTTGATTTAGAAAATTAATTATAAAATTGTTACTTATGGTTCTAAATTTTTTTTATCCAAATTAAATCATTAAATCAAAATAGATCAAAACATCGAAATTGTAGTTTTGAAATCACTATTTTGTACAACTTACCATCACTCATGATATCCTCACACAAAATTATTTAAGACATAATAAATGCATCATTTTCAAACATTACACAACATGCCATCATTGACATTTTTCAAAAACATTCAAACTGCCATTATTTTTTCAAACAAGAATTAACATAACATCAAAACAAGAAAAAAGAAAAGAAAATAAAAAGAAAAGAAAAGAAAATTGTCATTAATTTTCAAACATCAATTAAACAACCAAATTTTCATGCTCTCCATTAGGGTTATGAAATTAGGTATATTTATATGAGGTTTTGATCGTGTACTTCTAGTGTAAGAAAAATAAGTTATATATGATCCGGTTTGAAATCAGAACTATGGCTAAAATATAAATGGAACCATAGATTGTGCTTCACTTATTTTATGAACCAAACTGAACCAATTATTTCCTCTTACTTTGATGTACTAAAACAAATAGGATTGAAATTGAATGGAGTTTGTAAAATAACAAGATGGTTCCAATTAGGTCGTGTTGTCCCATCACAGGGCTCATTATGAGAATTAACTTTGTTATTTTTGTAGATCTTTGCGTATTGATTTTTAAGAAAATCATATATTAATTCTACAAGCAAAATTACGTGATTTTATCATATTTTATATTTAAAAAAATAAATGACAAGTATGATTTTAAAATAAATTGTTTATTTTCTAAAACAAACATAATGAGGTGATAGTCTTTTTCTTTCTTTTTTTTTTTTGAATAATCCATTCACTAGATCAACAAATGAACAAATTAAATTATCAAAATGGAATCATGGTGGACTCGCAGACCTAAACCAGACATGTCCAGCCCACAAAGTAACGGGAGAAAATTCAATCTCAATTAAAATTAGAAAAATGCTAGGTTTCATGAAGAATTTTCATGAAAACCATCATGAAAACCATCTGCGCCGTTGGATCATGAGACACATACCTGATCTAACGGTGTAGATGGTTTTCATGATGGTTTTCATGAAAATTTTCATGAAACCTAGCATGACCCTTAAAATTAATCAAGATGTGCTAGTTTACTAAAAAATTCCTAAAATGACTTATTTTAAGTAGGGAACTTTTTAAACTATTTTTTGAGATTTCAAATGTTAAATAATATAGATAAATGCAAATGACTCGAAAATGATTGTGTTTTCAACTTTTTATCAATTTCGTTTTTCAAATATCAACGAATGGAAACAAAAATAATGAAACCAATATCAAATAGACCGTTGGATTATGATTTTAAGAAAGTTAAGACAAATAAATGTTAATCAAGAAGTCAGACAAAGACCAAGAGAAGGCAGTTTCATAATTTCTTGGTGAATAGCCTTTTAACATATATGTGTAATGAGAAGTTATAATTATGGTGATGATCTTTTGCTTTTTTTTAATTATGGATTGCCAACATTATATGTGTGACAATCATAATTGCCAATGTTTGCAAGGATGGTTTCGTTTAAATAAATGATCCATTTTTTTTTCTTTAAGTTCGTGTTTTTCTTTTGCATTTTTAGGTATATGAGATTGCTTTATGGGACTTTAGCTAAAGCTCCTTCATTATAAATTTTTATTAGAGCAAGAGCATCTCCAACCCACTAGGTATATAATGCTTGTTGGTCAAAATGCCTAGCATGACTCATTTTTTTCAACTCCAATGCACTAGGCATATGATTATGAATTTTAGCTCAACTCACATTCGCTAGCTACATGTAGCTAGCCTTCAAAGTTAGGCAAAATGTCTTTAATCATTAGGATTATTTCCCTCCATTTTTGTTGCCGATGTGGCATTCTATGAAGTTAATAGTATTTGGATAAATAACTAAAATATAGAGTATGGTTGGAGTAGAAACATGAAACAGTCGATAGACAAAAGAAAATATATACTTTATAGTAATGTTTAGATAGGTAAAATGCTTATTACTGTTGGAGATGCTCACAAAAGATACACTTCTTATCTTCACTCTTCTAACATTTTTGAGTCTAAATTTTCAGCGAAGTATCCTCTCGTTTTTACTGCTTCAAAACAAATATACACACGCATTTTCAATTTCAATTTGTTTCAAAACTTAAATTATATATAAAAAAAAAAAATCAATAACTTTTTTTTAAAATTTCTATTTTTGATAAAATTGGTATTTTCTGAAATCTTCTCATCAAAATCTATCTAACAAAAATGCATGATGTATTGAAAATTTCAAAGAAACGATTTCATAAAATTTCACTGTGTTCGCTACCTTCAAACAATGACATTTCACTTTTTTAAATAGAGAAATTTGATATTTAGATGTAAAATTTACAAAAGTGGGGGCCAATCGCATAAATTAATGACCTCATTTCAAATTTAAGCCTAAAAAATTTTAAAATTGAACAATATTTTAGTTAAATTATTTGATAATTTCTCAAAATAGAGAGATTTCTCTATTTTTCAAAATCAAAAATTTGAAATTAAAGGCAAAAAATCAATCTCAACAGTGTACAAACAACCAACCACCACCATTAACAAGCACAAATAAAATTGAGTACAATGATTTTGTCATTAGCAGCAAGACTTTCACAAAAAGAATGATCTCACTTTTTGTATGTGCACATGATATAGACCGGACCTAATGTTAAATTTTGAACCATGGTGTTAGATAACGAGTTACAGGTTTAGATTGTAGAATATCAAGAATTTTAATTTTAATTTTTTTTGTTAAGTAATATCAAGATGTTTTATCTATTAGATACCACATACTGGATCTGTTTTAGCTGTAACACTTGTTATAGCTCAAAATTTCTTAAGTTTTGATATGTCCTTGTGAAGGTCGGGGTACGAAGGTTGAGATCACCGACACAACACCATAGCTTGTGGATGCATTGGAGGTTAAATGAGAGCTTTAGATGATGAAGGGAGTGGGTCTTTATGTAGTAGTCGAAAGGTTGTTGGTGTTCAAGATCTGATGAGAGAGTGAAAGAAAAGGGTTAAAAAAAAAAAAAAATTACAAAAGGGGTTGAAGGTGGACTTGATTTGTCAAAATTTAAATGGTGAGAGACCTCAACTTTGAAGCATCTTCTAGTAGGATCCCATCATTTATTTATTTTTATTTTTTTTTGATAATTCGATATTAAGTATATTAGATTAATCCCATCTTCCACTTGATAACTTAGTAGGATCCCATCTACTATGAACTTATATTTAAGGGGGGCATTTCTAATTTGACTTTGTTAATTTTACTTTCACCAAAAAGTAGTAGTAATATGATTCAAAGTGTAAGTGAAAAAATAGTTAACAAATGAGGCATGCACGAGAATGCATTCACCTTGAGAATAGACAACAGCTTTTGATCATTTTAAAATCATCTCCATCAAATAATCAAAATTTGTATGAGGAATAGTAATTAGTTAAGAAAAACAATAATTTGTAGAAGAAAAATATGAAATAAAATAGTAACAACAATTGCAACATAAAAATGTCAATTATTTATAGCGACAATATTTTCTAATAGTGGTGCTATATGCACTAATTAATATATATACTACTGTACTAATTAGTATTATGCCATTATTATCTATTATACAAATTATAAATATCTAAAATTTTTAAAATTATACCACATTATCGGTTAATATATTAGTTAATACATTAATTAGTACATATAGTATTATTCATTTTCTAATGATCATAGCCATAGAATTTATCGACACATGAGTGTGCATGCATTATGTATTAATTAAATACATTCAATATTTATTATATGTAAAATAATATATATATATATATATTTTTAAATCAATTTTTTAGATCCAATAATATTGTAAGTGAAATGATTTATTGATAATTAGAGAAGATATGAGAGAGAGAGAAATATCATATGAGAGTACATTTTTATTTATTTGTTTTTTAAACTGGAAAAAAGGGTACTTGTTGGTGGTATCATTGCTACCCTTCGGCACCGGTGTGTAAGCTAGACTTACCTCAATTCGAAGGAAGGTACCCACCACCGAAGTAAGAGATGAATGTACCAACCCTCAACACAAGAGACAATCATGATTGAAGTACAACACAATTAATTTCACCGTTTGAAAAGCGGGCCATTAGTTGCGTTCTCAATAGTTGAGCCCTGCTCACTTGTGTGGAAGGAAGTCACATTTCCACTCTACCACCATCTCCTGGTGGTTCATATGAGAGTGATTATTGGGCTTGAAAAATGAGTTTAATTTTAGCATTCGTTTGGGATATGTGATGACATTTTAGTTAGTTTAGCCTTGGATTAAAAAAAATCTCGTTTGAGATAAATTTTTTGGTTTTTTTGACTTTTGTGAGAGAAAAAATGAAATAATTATGGTTTGAGTGTGATATTTTGTCTTATTAACTTTTTAATCTATTTTGTCTCTTTTGTAAGTAAAATAACTAGAAAAGCCCATGCCAAACATAGCTTTAGGTTTGAATAGCACTACTCTCATTGTATTGGCTTGGGATTTTTTATTTTTATTGTAGGGTTCTATTTAAAGACATTCAATATTTATTCTAGTCATTAAATTATCAATTTATGCTAGTCCTAACATTAGCACGTCCTGAATGTGAGGGTGTTTGAAATGATTTAAATAAATATATTTTTTAACTTTTTGAAATAAAAAAAATGCGTAAAAAGTAAAGAAATGATTTGACTCAAAAGAGATTTAAAAATATAAAAAAATGTACTTTTGTAGGGAATGCCAAATAGTGCTTTATGTCATTTTAGTTCTTATAATTTCAATTGATTTTATTTTGACTCTGAATTTATAATTTTATTTCAATTTGATCTAATGGAATAACAATAATAAAAGGAAAAAAAAAAAAAAAGTAGGTAGGATAAGAACATATTTATTTCTTGGGGTCAATTCATACAGGGCTTTTACCTCGATTTTAATTGGGCTCCACTAATGAGGGTAAGATTGGTTTCTGAATTAGTCAGTCCAGTGGACTAATTAAGTGTTTAGAATGTTGATTTTTTGGTTAAAATAGTCAAAATGGCAAAACACCTAATCACATGACTCTCTTTATTTTTTCACTTTTTGTTTTATAAAAAGTTAAAAAAACTAATGATCTAAATAAGTGCACTTTTTGACTTTTTAAAAAAATATGAGTTGTGTATGGATTGAGTTTAAATTGTAGTAGAGAGGTGATATGACTTAAACAAGATGATGTGAATTAAAGAGAATAGTAACTTTTTAACTTTTTTCATTTTTTATATTATGACAAACAAAACCTAAAATAGTTACATTCCTCTTTTTTTTGGGTGAATAAATAGTTACATTACATTCCAAACGAGTTATCACAAAAATAAAATAAATAAAATAATAATAAAAAGAGAATGCAAAGCTGAGCACTACCCAGACAAACTTGGGCACTGTGTTTCCTGGCTTTTCATGAAGATCATTCAAAAGCTTGTGCATGTTAGGATTGAAAGCAATATTCAATCTTGTGCTTTTTCTCATGATGGTTGGTAGTTAAAATGTCTGCAACAATTATCATTGCAGACATATGTGAGTGAAGTTTTTACACAAGTCCTATTTTTTATTTTGTTTGACATCTTCCTAGAGCATCTTTTTGCCTGCAAGATTGCTTCACCTCATGATCATGGTTGTATCAATAATTTCACCAAATCATAACACTTAAATTGTGGGAATGATATGTTAGGACACTTAATTATAGGAAAATCTTAAGAGAAATTACAATTATGTGAAATTTTCATAAAATAATTATATATTCATGAGAAAATTTAAAATTTTAATTATTAAAATTTGTAAAGTTTTCTACTGATTTGAATTTTTTTTTTAAAAGACAACTGAATTGAAATTTCTCCAAAATCTTATACTTAAGTGGTTTTCTATTTTATTTTTGGGTCCTAACAGATTTTGGTGTCCAATGATAAGAAAAGATGATTAAAAATAGGTTTTACGTATAACATTACTATTCATTATATGATCAATTAAGATTTTAAGCAAATTTAAGATTTTGAAGATTTGATATGATTAGGGATACTCAGCGGATATTCCGAACCCTCCAAATCGACCGAACCGAACTTACCCGTTGCATTTTGGACAAATGCGTGATGACGAACGGACAGTTGCGGATTAATCTTTTCCAATTCGTCTAGTTTTGGACGAATGGTGGATTTGAGATTTTTTTTTGCCGCAACTGAACCGTCAAACCGCGAGTACCCCTAATAATTTATAAGAATTTATGTTTTCAATTTGTTTAAATATTCTATTTGTGTTTTCAATTGAAAAAGAATTTAGATATTCTGTTGTGTTTTCCATTTGGAAATCCTTTTTATCAAATGACAAGTGTTGATATTTGGTATTTTTTGTGTGAAAAATATAAGGCTTAATTTTATCATTTAAAAAAAATTAAATTAAATAGTTTTTGAATAAAAAAAAGTAATGAAATAATTTTGATAATGCATGGTTTTCTTATATGTATTTATTATTAGTATTTGACAATTTACTTGATAATCTTTTAGTTATGTTGAGTTGAATTGTTAAAAAAAAAAATGCTGACAAGTTGTTATATTATATTCAAAATTTGTAAAAATTTAAATCATTAAATCAATTTACATCCATCCGTCAATCCGCTCAAGTTAATCCGACAGACGGATGGAGATTAATTTTTTCCAATCTGCAAATCCAACTGATTGAAATAGATATGATTGATGTCAAGTGGTATAACTCATATGCCAATTTCGTGTCTCAGTTGATATGTATATTCATATTTTTTAACATTATTGTTATTGTTTTAGTGAAAGATCCTCATCTTATAAAGTATACAGCAATACTAGGTATCATGAAAAACCTTTTAAGAAAATAATTATGAAAGTTTTGTGACCCTTAGATTACACTTAAAATAAAGCACCACACACAAATTAAGGTAATCCAAAAATCATAACTCTTTCATGATCATTTTCATAAAAAAAATTTCATGATCCCTAACTTTTCTCTAAAGTATATGATAATTTAATTAGCGATTACACAATTAATGGTGAGGACCATTAATTGGCAATCAAGGTTGGTGAAGATCATTAATTGGCAATCAATTGGAAGGTAAACAAATTAATTTTCATGCGTACAAATTTTAGGGTGAGGATTGCTTGTCTAATTTGAGGATCATCTGTTCGTTTCTTTTTAATTATCCCCAAATCCCAAATATTCTCTCCACAATGCAATTAAATTTGAGATTTAAAATATAGTAGAAAGAATTTACCGTGGTACTACATACACCAATTGATATACTAATTAGTGTACCAATATATGTTATAAAATTATAACTTTAAAATTATGGATCCTACCCATTATACAAATTATAAATATCTAAATCTTTAAAATTATATCATATCATTTGTTAATATACTAATTGATGTATTAATGAGTACGTATAGCTTTATTCAAGAATTTGAGATGGAAAAATAGAAGGAAAAGAGATAGAAAATCCCTAACTTTAATTTCAGACTTCTTTAAATTTGATCACCAAAAAATATGTCTGTTTTCTGTCCTTAGAACACAAGGTAGATGAAAGGTATTATCCTTTTATGTTAAAGTCATTTTTGCATTTTTAATTATGTTTTCATGAAATATTAAAAATATTTTAAAAAAATCCTTTTCATAGTGTGTCAAATTTGACACAACAGCTGGTTTGGCCAAAATTTTCACGTGACCAATGGACAATAATGATCAGTAGATTCAAAGGTTAAAAACAATTGATATGGAAGTTGATTATGCCCAAATAACATGGGAATCATTAGATTAATATAGCTAAATAAATAATTTATTTATTTATTTTTGGGTATTGGAAATAGTCAAAAAAAAAAATAATTTTGACAAAGTTATTTTGACTTTCACTGATTGATTTGCTCCAACATAATGAAAAATTGTAAATATATTGAGTCTTCTTAAGAAGTATTCAAAGATAGGAAGAATAAATAAATAAATAAAAATAAAATAAAATATAGAACACAAGTCATGGTTTCCCATAGGTTTTGCCTTTCTCAAGTTAGGGATTTTAGCTTGAGAGACCGTTTGTCCTTGCTAGGATCATTTTGAGATTGATTTTAATGATTTAAATTTTCACGTTTTAAGACTTATCAAGCCTGTGTTTGGCAAAGTGGGTTTACAGGTTTTTTTGACTATTTTAGCTACAAAAAAAAAATAGGCTATTTTAGTTATAACAAACAAAATATCACATCCAACTCATAATCATTACATTCTTCTCTCACAAAAAAACTCAAAAAGCCAAAAAGCCAAAAAGTCCTTCCCAAACTAAGCTTTTAAGCCCAGGCTAAAATAGCCAAAAAAGCCAAAAAGTCAAAAAGCCAACCCACTTCCCAAACCAAGCCTAAGTAGAATATTTGTGCGAAAATAATATGATGGAATATCATTATTTATATGTTTAAATCAAATTTGTATTACAAAAAATAGATGACTATTTATGAAATTATATTTATCGCCCATTTTTTAAAAATAAATATAATTCAAAATATAACTATCGATATCCAATTATTTTAATTTTTTACATAAATATTTTACTCAACGAATCTTACAAAGTAAATAGCTTATTTTGTCTTTTGTGACTAAAATAGCCAAAAAAGCCCAATCTAGCTCTTCCCAAATGAAGCCGTAGGCCCCGTTTGGGGACTTACCGTTTTAGCCAATTAGCCAAAAAATTACTAAATTAGCCCAAAAGCCAACCACTCATACCAAAAAGTCAAAGATTCTCTTTTCTCTCTACTTTTTGCACATCTTTTCATAATTAGCCAAAAAGTCATCCCAAACATTCAAGTTTTTTTTACCTACCTTTTTAGCCAAATAGCCAAAAAATTACTAAATTAGCCTGTTACTAAAATTGGTTTTAAAAATGGGCCTATTAAACCCAAACATTTTCTTAAGTTTAAATAAGAACTTGAGAGAAGTTAAACTTTTTTGGGTATACTTTTCTTTACTAATTTTATAATCCTTAATATTTTTAACTATTTACTAATCCCAAAATTTTAAGAACACTAGTTCGTATTTTCCAAATACATTCCTCATTTTTTTCCCCTCAAAGTTCTCAAAAAAAATAAATATAAAAATTTGAAGATATTATATACTATACAAACATAATTATATACAATATATTCATACAAAATAATGTCTCATTTATAGGCATTTATTAAAATCACAAATCAATCACTAACTATGGTTATAATTATAACAATGTCATTATCACATCGTTTTACATTAATTTTTTTTTTAATAAAAATTTTGTATGTTTAACATTTTAAAAAAATTACACAAACTAATAAATCTTATAATATTTTCTCATTAACTGATATGATATATAATAATGACACTTAATACAAGATCAAACTCAATAATATAATAGGTGCCATATCAATAAATAAAAAATTTATAAAAAAAATGCTTTTGAGCTCTAATTATTGAGTTCTAAAGTCAGCTCTAATGAGTTGTGATGTTTTGGTCTTGGTCTTGGTCTTGGTTTTAGTTTTTTTTTTTTTTTTTTCTCCTTACTATGTCATTTATGTTCCATTAGAGCACATAAATTAGTGCTTTAAATCATTGCTAATTTATATAATGTATTAATTTATACTCTCTTTTATTTTTATTTTTTATTTTTATATATTTGAATGTACGAGTAAAAGTTTAAAAAAAAATTATTAGCAAATATCAAATTACCTCATCATATATGAATTTGTACATTTTGATCTTTTAATAATAAAAATATATAACTTTCACCCCATTTATAATTGATTTGTATGATATTATAATTGAGAGAATAAATGTATACCGATTTATAGATGAGGTAGATAAATTGATATTTATTGAATTGATATATACAATTAATGTACTATTATATGTTATGATATTATTATTTTAAAATTATAACTCAACTGATTATATAAATTATAAAATATTTAAAACTTAATATTATTTTTTATCAATTGTTTAGAGAGTTAGGGTGCAATTTAACTTTAAAACAAGTTAAGATGGTGTAATTACAAGCTCCCAAACACAGTCTTATAGGCTTTGAACAAGTCCAAGTTCGTGAGTTCCCCAGTAATTAGAGCAATTAATTGAGGGTAATAAATGGAAAGAGAGACTGGACCCAACTAACACAGACGCAATTCTTACCGTTGAGGTACGTAACAAGCACACGTGTCAAAATATGATTCGAAGGACTAAAACTTAGGAGTTTGAACCCGTATAGTTGGAAATTAACGCAACATATATATGTTTCAACAATGTTAGAGGGTCACAATTTTTGTGGTCACAATGGTTCAAAATTGTCAAAAAAATTGTTTTGGCAATTTTGAGTCATTGTGGCCACAAAAATTGTGGCCCTCAAACATTTTCCTATATGTTTTTCACTTGAGAAATTACTCAATGCTTCTAGAGCATATTTAAGTTGTGCTTTAAAATAGTAATTATTGATGTAAATTATGACTAACCATCTTCATATTAGAGTTATAAAAAATAATTGATAATGTGTCTAATTTATAAAAGGGAAGGAGCAATGCTTTTACAAGTATTGAATAATTTTTCATTTTTATAACAAGATTATACTCACACAATTTTTTTTTTTTCAAAATCTCTCGAATGAAGTCAATGCATATAAAAAGAATTTTAAAAGAATATTAGAATATAGATTAACTTTTCAAATTTTACTTACCAATTTATTTGAGAGATTTTGGAAGACGAAATTGTGTGAATGAATCATTTTTTTATGTTTTTATTTATTTTATATTTTACTTTAAGGTAAATTATAGTAAGCCTCCGTTTGGGAAGTGGGCTGGGCTCTTTGGCTTTTTGGCTTTTTTGGCTTTTTTGGCTATATGAGCCTCGGCTCAAAAACCTGGTTTGGGAAGGGCTCTTGGCTTTTTGGCTTTTTTGACTTTTTTTGTGAGGGAAGAGTGTAATGATTATGGGTTGGATGTGATTTTTTGTCTTTTGTGGCTCAAATTGCTATTTTGTCTTTTGTGGCTCATTGAGCCAAATGAGCCCAATGAGCCACTTCCCAAACACAGGCTAAAGCCTCTTAAAATTTTGACTCATGCACTTTATCTCTTCTGAACTTTAAAACTTAAGGGTTATTTAGGATAATTTATATAAATGTACTTTTTGTGTTTTTATGAAAAGATATATAAAAAAATGAAAAAGTCATGTGACCCAAAAAAGATAATAAGATGATTTGGAAAGTTAGTTAAAAGTTAACTTTTTGACTTTTTTTGTTCTTTTGTGTGTAAAAAATGTAAGAGGTGATGTGACCTAAAATGAGTTAAAAACTAAAGAGTGGTGTGCACCAATTTATGACATTGTTATTGATATCACTTATTATACAAATTATAAATATCAAAAATATTTTAAATTATGCTACATCATAATTGATACACTAATTAGTGGATATAACATTAGTCAAAGCTAAAAACTAACTTTTAACTAGCTTCCCAAATTGTCTCAATATAATAAATAAGTATACTTTTTTTAATTCATGCCAAACAAGCTCTTAATAATTGTCACCTTAAATTATTATCTTGTTATACTAATATTTTACGTTAGGAGTCTCTTAAGAATTTAAATGGAATGAGATACATTAATTGAATTTTTAAGATAATAATATTGATTATTGATTTTTTTAAAAATAATTACTCAAAGTAAATTAAAAGATATAGTGCCTGTTTGGTGCAGCTTAAAAGCTGCTTATTTCAGCTTTCAGCTTAATTTAAGCTATTTTGATGTGTTTGGTTTAGCTTATAGCTTATAGCTTATAGCTTTTTGGAAATCAGAAATCAGTTTATTCTTTGAGTGGGGCAGGAGATGCTTAATTTATAAGTCAGAAATCAGCTTATGTTCATAGTTATAAGCTATAAGCTGTTTAGGCATAAGCTAGAAGCACTTTCCCACAGTTCTACCACACAGGGCCATAGACACTTCATCCTCATCTCAAAGCAATAAGCCAGTTTATTCAACACAAACTTATATTCATGACAACGATAATACATCTCAAGAATCACCAACCCAAACTGATTTTGAAATCATCTCCCAATTAATCCACAATTATTAATTACTAGTAAAGACTTTAAACATGATTTTAATAAATTATATAATGATTTTAAATTTTAAAAAAATAAGTCAAAAGAAGACATTAATATAAGAATAATTACACTAAAGACAACAATCAACATTATTTAAAATAATAATATTTTTGTTTAATTATCTTATTTATATTTTATCTCTTTTATTTTAGTGAGTAAAAATCAAATCGCCAAATTAGAGTGATATTACCTACAAATTTAATAAATGTGTCAAATACTTTGAAAATGATGTACTTTGAACACGGTGTTGTAAATGCCTAACAAAATTCTAATAAAAAGTTAATTGTAACACAATAATACTTTAAAATAATTAATTGTTGAGTTTTACAATTTATGAGGTAAAATATAAATATTTTTTATTTTTATTTAAAATATATAATAATAAAAAAAAAGATAAAGATAAGCACGGGAGAGATTTGACTAATAATTGCAGCTACTTTTTAGCACTTTTGTTTGGGCAGGCAAATGTCAAATCAAAATAGATTTACTTTCTGATTTACATACAGAGTCTTTGTTTGGTCCAAGAGCCCAAGAAGATCCTATTTCGATTTTTCATACCAAGCAAGCATTTTTCAAATATTTATTTTTCGCTCTTTTCTTTCTTTCTTTTGTTTATTCAAAAGAAAGTTCTTTTGTTCTTATATCATGTTTGCAGTTCTTAGATTTGACTTTGGCACATCATCTCATGGGTAAAACTGTGAACTAATAATTGCAATATTCATTCTTTGAAAAAGGAGATGGTATGGTTGCTATGTAGGGAGCCACAATAGTTATTGTTATGGAACTTGCTACGTCCCCTCTAAAAATATTTCCTCTAATCCCCTTAATTTTTATATTAAGTAAAAAAAAAAAAAAAAAATAGTTACCTAAATTAGAAATTAGGAGGATTAAGGGGTGTTTTTAGGACTCCAAATCATTTTCCTATTGTTATATAGATATTTGGATTTATTTAAATGTTTCTTTTGATAATTTAAATTATTTATTTTTTAAGATATATTAGGTTAAGTTTAGCAACTCAAAAATAATCTATCTTTTTATCTTTTTTTCATCACATCACCTCTCTATTTTTCTGTTCATCTTTTCGTAAAAAGACAAAAAGTACACTTATTTAGGTCATCCCAAGCAACCCTAATATACATGTATATAATACTTATTTAAGTATTAACATAGTTATTCATATTATATACATGTATAAATAAATAATCAAAAATTAAATAATAATCTATCAAATTTGTCTATAATATTTAACAAAAATAATTTAGAATTAATTAAATTTTATTCATTTTTATCACAGTTACATATAAATTTTTTTATATATATTCTTATGTCATTAATTGTGTGCTCTAAGTTCTTAATAACAAATATATATCATAATTTAAGTGGTAAAAATTAAAAAATAAATTACAAAAATTATATTTATGATAAAATATAAATATATTTCGTCTTATGAGTTTCGTAAATTTAATTTATCATATGATAGTGGTAAATTACATTTGTTAATAGAGTAATTTTTTCATGTTTTGTGAAGTCTAAAAATTAGGGCTGAGTATAGAATTATCCGACCTGTAAAAACCACTCAATCCGAACTGCCCGCGCCCATTTGGGTGGTTTCGCAAAATGGTTAGGGTCAGATGCGATTTAGGATTTTTCTTGTTTTGCGAGTCGCAAGAGGTCGCGGGTTTTACCTGCACCCGCACTCACTTTAAGTTTTGTAAGTGTATAATCTTAATTTTTTCTTCTCTCACTCACTTTAATTTGATTATTAAACCTGTAAGCTCTAACATTATAACATTATAATAATATCACATATTGCCTTGTTTGAAAGACTTATTATGCAATTGAAATTTTTTCAATTTTTTACAAATCTAGTTATGTGATTTTTTTTTTTTTAACGTTAGTTTTTATTTAATTTTCATTCTAATCTTTTGTAATCCAGTTTTAATAAAGGATAGTGTTGAATCTCCCACAATCAAAAATATTTAACAAATGGTAAAAAAACAAGCTAAAATATAAATTTTTAAAGGAAAAAGCTCAATCCGCAAACCGTCCGCACATCCGCGAACCCGATCCGCATTACATTGTAGGCGGTTGCGGGTTAAATTTTTCCCAAACCGCATACATACGGGCGGGTCCAAACTGATTCGCAAACTGTCCAAAACCGAACCGCAAACCACATAATTTGTCTTATAGGATTTCACTTAAAAATAAATTAGGATTCACTTGTGATATTAAATTTGGACTTAACATTAGATTTACGCCAACTTATCCTTCACTTAATTATTAAAAATTGTCTTATTCTGTTCCCAACTTATATGAATTATTTGACCTATCTATTTATTAAATTAGTAAATAAATATTTGTAAATATTTTTTCATAATAAAAATAAGAAATATGAACTTATTTTATGCATACTTATTAAAAAGTTTGAACTATAGTTTAAAAAAAAATATATATATATTTATGTTTAAAACAATTAAATGAATAGTTATATATATTTATGTATAAAACAATTATTTAAGATAAAGTAACCCTAAATTGTAGGTTATATTCTAGTCTTAACAAATTTAAATTATATCATAGTTTATTCGGTCGTGACTGATATTAGCTAATGTAGGAGTTTTAATATTGGATTTAATACTTAAAAGTAGCCAAGAAAATTTAGTTCAAGTCAATTTTTTTTGCCAATAATTCTTGATTTAAGCCTAGTCCTTAAAGAATTATCTAGTTCATGTCCAATCCATGAGTTAGTAGGCCTACCTATTTATTTAATTTTTAATTAGTAAATATATTTTAAAAAAATTATTTAAAAAAAAGGAAATATGTACATATTTGTTTGGTATATTTATTAACAATTTCAAAATTAATTAAGAAATTATGTACTTATTCTTAAAAAGATAAATTACATTAGTAATCTCTATATTTTAACTCTTGTGTTATTTTTGTCCTTGCAATTTTAATTTGCTCAATTTTGACCCTAAATTTATAATTTTGTCTCAATTTAGTCTAATTGTTATAATTGCTAATTTTTTTTTATTTGTTGAAAATACACACATGAGTAGCATCTGTTATATTTTTATAAACAAAATTATAATCTTCTTAAACTCAATAAGTTAATCTCACCCAACTCAATAATTATTTTCTTTCAAAAATATTAACCGCATTATCAATTAGAACAAATTAATACAAAATCTAATATTAGGGGTAAAAATCAAACTAATTGAAATTATACAGACCAAATTGACACAATAGACAAAATGCTGGGACTATCGATATAATTTACCCTTTTTAAAATATATCTAATATTGATTGTATCAATATTAAGATATATTTATATCTGAAAAACTATTTAAGACTAAATTAGGTTAGAACCTGAATAAAAAATTGAGCGTATATTAAAAATATTTAATAATTATAAATTCAAATTTGATCAATTTTTCATTTAAATTTTTTCATAGAATTAGGTTGTTTGATAATTTTAATTTATAGTTACAATTTTTTCTTGTATTTTTTTAAAAATATTTTAAAATTATAATTTCTTTTAAAATTTCCTTTTCAATCTCAAATTAGTTATAACTTGAATTTGGTTAAAATTTACTTTTGACTTCTCATCTACAAAAACTAACAATAAATATAAATTAATTTTTTGAACACTGTAAAAAGGTAAATAAAGAAATATATTATCAATAATAATAATAACAAAAACATATTTTTATTTATCATATGACGTCTCACCACTGCATTGATAATAGATATTAATAATAAAATTCATTACGATAATACAACAATAATATATCAAATGATAAGTAACCTATAATCACAATAATTTTTGATAGTTATACAAAAGTACCCAAAATTATATATAAAAAACAATATATGATCCATATTCAATTTTTATATGGTAAAATTCACACTTAATCTCAACTACACATTAGTTTTCTAAATCAATTTATCACCCAAACTATCTATTATTCTTTCAATATTTACCTTTTCAAAATCTACCCAAACAATATTATGGCCGAGCTTATCATCACCCTTGTTGTTGCCATACTCACCACCTCCACTAATCATTATGCAACTTTGGTCTAGTTTTTTATCTTTGTAAATATAAAAAGATAATGTTGTAGAAATAAAAAAAGTACCGTTAGAGTTTTAAAGGGTTAAAAATGAAAAATAAAAAAATGCGTGATTTTAGATTTTCTTATTCCATATATGGGTGTTAAATATATAGTTTTAAATTCATGAATTATGAAATAGTGTCTATTATTTAAAATTTTATTTATTGATGGGCAAGTCAATTAAATGTTTTTGATTTTTTATAAATAAAAATTTTGAAAATTTTGTTTAAGAAATTTAAAAAATGGCCAAATCATAAAGAACAATATAAGACACCTTATTCTATAAAAAAGTAAAATAAATAAATAATAAAAGATAAAAACTTATAACTATATTATCAATTCACATATATCAAAAGAAATAATAACAACAATATAAAAAATACACAAACATCCACCAAAAAAAAAAAAAAACTTCAAATCAACTCCCAAAACAAAGATAAATAACAGATATATATTTATTATCAATTTAGTTGAAAAAAATATATTGGAAAAAAAAAGTCATATAGAGAAAAAAAAAAATACTCACATGAAAATATAAATTTACAAAAAAAAATACAAACAAACAAACTTGAAATAAGTTTGGACTATTGGCAAAGAGAGAGAATAACCATTGCATCATTACATTTGGAGAGGAGTTGGCCGGGCTGAAAAAAAGATTAAATATTGAGTATTTTAAAGAAAGAATTGTATTAAATTTTTAATTTGATTGGGTTTTAAAATTTTAGATTTATATTATTTTCGGAAAAGGTGAGAGTGGGATGAAGGTGGCTTATTATATTATTTTGAATTTTGAAATTCAAAATCATAGATAACTAGTGTCTTTATTTATTTATTTTTATTTGAATTGTTTTGATCAACATTATTTTTGGAAAGAGTGAGAGTGACTTATCATATTATTTTGAATTTTAAAATTCAAAATTGTAGATAATTAGAACTTTTTTATTTTTAAATTTTTGACTTAAGGAGCAAACTAATATATTTTTTTTTTAAAAAATTAACAAATTAACAAAATTAGTTTGGGAGTTTGGAACTTCCACAATCATTGTTCTTAAAAATACCATTTTCCTTATATATATAGATAACATACTTGTAAAAAATAAAGTAGATCGGATATCAATAATACTTTCATTAAATTGTAATTGTATTTAGTTTATTACTTCAAATCAAAATTTGCTATTCATTTTTGTAGATACAAATGTAATTCAATAAAATGATTAATGATATCCGATCAATTTAATTTTTTACAAATATATTCTACTTAATATATCTTAAAAAGTGAACGATTTGAGTTATCAAAACGAATTCCAAAATAAGTCCAAATGCCTAGGCAACAGCGGAGGCACAGTAACCACACCATCGCCTTAAAAAGTATATATGCAAGTTATATTATAAACTATTATACTAATTACATTACTTTTTATCATAATTTAATAAATCATAATTAAAGTTCTTTTTAAGGCAATTTACACTTTATTCCCCTCAACTATTATCATTTTTTATGTTACATCCTTAAATTAAAAATTGATACAATGTGCCCCTTCATGCACATTACATGCACATTTTCCTCTATTTTGTTAACTAAATGGAGACATAAATGTTAGATTGAAAATTTTTAGAAGATGAATGAGATACATTTTATCAATTTTTTGTTTGAGGGGGTAAAGTGAAAAATAGTGATAGTTGAGGGGGGTAAACTGTAATTTGCCCTAACAAAAAGTAGAACCACAATAGATCATAATTAAATTATAACCAACATTACAACGTATCAAAAGTCATAACCAAACTCCACTTGTTCCAAGCTATTTTGGAGTTTCAATTGCCATCTGGGTAGAGAGACCGAACGATCATATCTTAAACAGGGAGCTGCGAGAGTTCATACAGGGCAATCTCTTGCATTAGACACTGCCTAGCCATTCTGCAGTTAGGAGGAAGGTTTCAATACCCATTTTTGATTAAATCGCTTACTAGAGCATGAGTTGTTATAGAGTTCTTCTGCTATAATCTTCGAAATCGAGGGTTAGCTGACTGGGGAGTTAATATTGATTTGTGCAAAGATGCTCCTCTGAAATTGAAGTAAGGGATTGTCCACCTCACCGAAACATAATTAAAATAACAACCACGATAGATCATAAATAAGTCATAACTAGCACCACAATGAGTCATAACAAATTTGAAGTTAATGAAATGTTAAATGAACTTTGAAAAATGTGAACTAAGTCTTGATTTGATGAACTTGAGGAACTACTCTGTTTTTTTTTTGATATACAGTTTAGTTGTAACAACTTATAATGAACTTTTATGTAGAATTTTAAAGTACTTCATCATAAAGTAAAACTTGATTTACATGTAAACATAATGCTTGTTGTATAATCTACTTACATTAGTTTGATTTCTAGTTGATTTTATATTGGTCAAATGGAAGTGAACGAAGTACTGAAAGTTTGAGTTAGACTTCGCAATAGTTGATTTGATAATTAAAAATATGTTTAGAAATAGCAAGTGTTAAAAAAAAAAAAAAAAAAAAAACACCTCAATTAAATTATGGCCTCTTTAGTGTAGAAACACTTGCTATTCTTTTAAGTGTTTTATGATGTTTTTTTAGCCTTTTAATAATATACTTTGATAATTACTAGTTTGGAGCAACAACAAAAGCTTTATATATATTTATGTAATTGGTAACTAAGTTTCTTTAAAATATATATATATAAACAAATAAAACCACTTTTCAAGTGTATCAAATGGAAATATTGTTGATATGTAATCAAAGAAAACTCTTATAAAATACTATGAATTCTCTTAAAAGAGAGAGTTGCACAAATGCATCCTCTCACAATAAAATGTATTCGTGCATGTTGATTATGGTGTAAGATTAAAATAACATTTTTTGTGTGGATAAAATAGGCATTGAGAAGGCCAAATAAATGGAAACGAATAGACGTCTCTGTTTTTTATAGTCGCTATAATTGAGGGGGGTTTGACAAAGAATATGATGTTCCCACAAATGGTGCCAATTATGCGAGGATGAATTTCAGAGTAGGAAAATCGGAGCTCTATGATTGATTTGGCCTATTCAAGAATCATGACCTGCAAGGCAAAGAACATAGTGAGTGATGCTAGATTGTGGTTGGCTAAAAGAGCTCATATGATGCTTATTTCAAGAATTTGATAAGAGAATTAGAGTTATAGAATGCCAAGATTAGAGTTTAGTGAGATTGAATCTCTCTTCCAAAAGGACTAGGATTATCTTTATAGTGTGTCTTGCCTTGTTCTCTAAGATGCATATGGGGCAATCGCCTGATATGTCCTCTATTGTTTAGGTCATCATCATGCCTAAGACAAGGGGACCACTAATTTTGTTAAGCATAACCTTTATGAGAGCAATCTTTTTTCCCCCATATAACAAAGATCCTTCATAATCTTATTGTACTCAACACTTGAGGCTTCTTGTGACATGAAATCCATCGTGGTGGCTTAATGCAAATTCCAAAGCAAATGCCTCATTGACACAAATTTCCTAGATAGGGTTGTTGTCTACATCAAGAGTATGGTTCCCTAGTCAAACTCAAATGGCTTGGTACTCTATCACGACCCAACCCTCGCCCTAAGAGATTAGAGAAGTGACCAGCCAGTAATTCGAGATTACCAAATGCCTACTTAATAGTATTACAGTAAAAAGGGCTGGCGGAAACCTATAAATAATAAAATATGACGTCCAATGAGCTGTGAAAACTTACATGAACAAAAACAAGTCTTAATATGTATACATATACACATGAGTCCATGTCAAGCTTAAGTACAAAAACATAACATAATTACGGGATTGCCCAATAACAAAACCAGTCTTAAAACAAAAACATTCATACACTTGATCAAAATTTAAAAGGGTGTATTCAAAACCACCTGTGAAGCCTAGAAGCTTGACCGTTTGGAACCTCGTAGCGAGGCATGAGAGTTAGCTTGACAAAACAGAGCTTAGGTCGATGCCACTAAGTCTGATCTTGAGTTTGGTCACCTATATATATATATAATAGTGAGCTAAAGCCCAGTGAATAACAACTCCGTAAAGAAGTTAAGAATGATGTCCTTACTGTAACACCCGCCTCTTACTTAGCCGTTAATTTTATGATCAATCTGAATTATGCATCTATCTGTGCCTTGTATGCTTATTTATGTGCATTATGTTTGTTAACAGATATATTCATTTATGAAAAGACCTGTCTGATTCGTTAAATCATAGGGTTATAAATTAATTACTGGACTAAGTGGTTAGAGTTGATTCACTTCAATTAGATGAAGTAGTGCTTTAATAAATTAACTAGGTAAGTCAAGTTATGAGGCTCTAAGTTACTTACTCTAAGATAGGTAAGTTAGATAGGCAATTAAATATCTAGATATATGTATATGCGACTTCATTTAGAAAGTAAAGAGAGAGATATAACCTAAGAGGGAGAGTGAGAGAGAGTGAGAGAGTGTTCTAGAGTTTGAGCTTGAGTGGGTGATCAAGAAGAAGAATGAGAGAATTAGAGATAACTTCATCAATTAACACATTAAGGTAAAACTTCCTCTTAATTACTTGCATGAGATTAATTTCATCTTGAATTCATGGAATTTGAGGAGTGGATGAGGGATTGAGTAGTGTGAGTTGAGCTAAAAACCCTAATAAGAGGGATTTTCCCATAACCTTGCATGTATTCCATAACCTTGCTCATTTCTACGGTTTTATATGAATTTAAGTCATATTTCTATGGTTTTGTTGAGACATAGAATTACCATGTGCATTTCCTCTTTAATCTTTAAGTGTTTATGAGATTAAGAGATTTGATGTATGAATTTTAAGCTCTATTCTTGGTAATTGTTTTTATACCATGTTTCTTAATTTTTGGTCCTTGATTTGAGTGATTTTGGGTTTGATTTTTGGTGGTTTGAAGTTCCAAAAACAGGGCAAAAATTTGATTCTGGAACACCCAAAATTGCACATGCGGCAAGGGAGCCTGCACATACGGGAGTGCATTGGCGCACGTGCGTTAGGTTGGCCCGCATGTGCGGAAAATAGGGGAATGTTGGGGAGCATTTTGCTTAAAAAGCACCTGATGGCGCACATGCGGAGAGGGTCCCGCACGTGTGGCCAAGGACCTCCACACGTGCAGCTGTTTGGTGGCCTCAGTTCCACTTTTCTGTGTTATTTACCTCACCCCTGGACCTCCGTTAGCTTATTTCACACCCATAATTGATGTCTATTTGCATTGCATGAGCATTTAACAAGAGTAAACTACATTTTAACCAATCAATTCCTAATGCATGGAATTAACTAGTTGGGTGTTTAGTGAATTAAGTGAACAACACTTAGATCTGTTTGTCTAGGTCAAACGCCTCGTTCCAGTCATCTGCAACACGAAACTGACTGTGAGTAACACTGTTGTACAAATATGTTTAATTTCACTTATCTTTTCTCTAATTTGAATTTACGCATACTTCGAAAATTTCTTATGTTAGTGAACGATAATTCTATCACTATTTTCATTGTTTACTGTGGCAACCCTGGCACCATTTGTATGATTGCAGATCTATCAATTACATTTCATGGAACTCTTGTTTAATATGATGTTGGCTGTCATATCTGATCTTCGGTCTTCATGACCGCCTGTATTTATTGCTTTAAACTATACTATGTGATACGTTATGCTTCTCAAATGTCATATGAACCTGCTCAGTATGTGTTTTACTTTACATTAAAATTATCGTTCAAAATCTCTTTATTCAGCTGTTATTCACTGGGCTCTAGCTCATATTTTGATATGTCATGTAGGTGACCCAGCTTAGGAAAGGACATAGTGGCGTCGACCTTACTTTGGTTTTGTCAAGCCAACTTCTGTACCTCATTGCGAGGTTCCCATCTATCCGAGTTTTGAGATGGCTAGTGTACACCCTTTTGTAACTCGCTCATGTATTTTGATCGGTTGTCTCTGGCATTATTTTTGTTTTCGATGGGAGTGACTTTTCTCTTTTTATTGTCTTTTGACAAACTTGTGATAACATGATGTACTTATGCATGAATATATATATAACTATATCAATGTCTTTTGTCTCATGTGTACTCACAGCTCATTGGACGTTTGTTTTCTCACATAATAGCTTCCGCTAGCCCCGTTTACTTGCTTGGTTTAGTCAAGCCTTTGGTAATTGCAGATTACTGGCCGGTTACGACACTAGCCCTATAAGGGCGGATTTAGGTCGTGACACTTACAGTATTTAAAACAGTCAATTATCATTAGTGAATCAGTTTCTCATTTCAGAATCATATTGCAATCATAGCAGTTATACATGATACATCCATTAGCAAAACAGTATAGTAGGTCTTAGAAGACCGAACAGTCATATATGATGGCTATCAATACAGTAAACAGTAATTCTAAGAATTGGAACTAACAGAGATCTCTGTAACAGTAACAGTAGCAGTAGCAGTAACAGTAACAGTAGCTAAGGATGCCACGAATGCATGTCATAAATACGACAATCATTCATTTGAACAGAAAGTATCATTTCGGAAACAAAGTACAGTAAATACTTATCAGTCAAACATATCTTTACAAGATTGTTACTCATAGTTGGCTCCCAGAATCTCGTGGTTATAGTGCGGCGTCTAACCTACATACACACATTCAAGCACATCTCAAAATACGTTCAATTCATTCAGTCGGTCCTTAAACCTATTCAGTTCATCGTTACTTGTTCGTTCGGCTATTTCTATTCGTTGTTTAATTTCTTTCGTGTTCATGATATGCATATGAATTTGAGATACACTTAAAAACCATACATATAGAGGCTCGGAAATCTGAAAAACGAAGAGAAAAACGAAAACCGGAATGGGCCTGAAAACCACACGTGCGCCCGAACGTGCAATTTAAGTAGTATGTGTGCTGTGTTATGCCCTATTTTCCACACGTGCAGGGCTCTAAGCTGCACGTGCGATTCTAGGTAAAAACCTCTTCAAATTGGTACTCATTTCTTTGCAATTTCCACTTCAATTCCATGCATTTCATCACCAAAAATTTCGTGAAAACAACTTAAACTTGGATTCTCAACATCAAACACTACTCACAACTTTGAATCAAACTCAAATTTTGTACTATAGAACATAATCTTGAAACTAAAGTGGAAAATCACCAAAACATGCATATATGAGTTCCACTTCAAAATCTTTAAAGTTTTCTCTTCAAATTTGTAAAACCATGTAAGAAAGTGTATGTATGATCAAGAATTTCATGAAATGAAGTCATGCATGCCAAAATCTTGAGCTCAATTTTTCTAATCTAACCATACATGTACATATAGGTGTTCTACTTCAATTAATATCACCAACACTCTTAATCATGTATGATTCTTTCCCAATTAAGCTTAATTTCAAGAGAATATGCATGTAAATGTCTCAAATTCAAGAATTTAGGAAGAAATTCCTACCTAGAGTTGATGATTTATGAGCTTAAGGCTTGGTCTTCAATGGCTTCTCTAAGCTCTTCTCTCAATCTTGAAATTCTTTCTCTAGGTTATGTCTTCCAACAAAAGCCACTCATTCTCTCTCTTAGCTTCTCTTTTCTTTGTTCAAATTGATGAATAGGATTTGTATTTAGTCAATAAGCTAATATTATACCTAAGTTAGATTTAGGCTAATGAATCATAGTGAATTAAATTATACCAATCATATACTTAATTAGTTCATCATACTATAATTTAAATTAAGCTAAACTTAATTGTACTAATGTGAATTAGGCTCTAATTACCTATTCCAAATATTTAATTTGAATCCATATAAATTACTAATTCAGACAGGTTCAATTCATATCCCAACCATATCTGTTCACAATATCACAATTCATTTCACACATGGCACATAATAACACATAAACACATAATCAATGCAAATCATATGATTAATTTAATTAATCAAGATGGTCGTCACATTCTCTCCCTCTTAGAACGTTTGGTCCTCCAAACTTAATTACCTTTCTCCAAGAAAAACACATGATCTAATAGAAAGAGATTTGGATATCTTTTCTTCATATCATCTTCTCTTTCCTAAGTCGCATAAATCCCATCGTGGTTTTGCCAATCCTCCTTCACTAATGGAATGTCTTTGTTCCTTAACCTTTTGATCCGACGATTGACAATCTGAATTGGTCATTCCTCATAAGTATAATCATCACTCAAAAGTACATGAGTAGGCTTAATGACATAAAAAGGATTCCAGGGATAATCCTACAACATTGAAATATGAAATACATTATGCATATGCCCAACATCGGGAGGGAAAGCTACTTGATATACCACTGGATTAATTTTCTCAATGATCTCATACGAACTAATGTACCGAAGTGCTAACTTGCCCTTCATTTCAAAATGTGTCTGTCCTTTCATTAGTGTCACTTTGATGAAAACATGATCGCTCACTTCATATTTCCTCTGTCGGCTTCGAATATCTGTATAACTTTTTTGTCAGTTTTGTGTTGTTTTTTAATTGTTATTGGATCAATTTCACCTTATCAGTTATTTCTTATACAATTTCAGGTCCTAGTAAAGGTCTATCTCCAAGTTCAGCCCAACAAATCGATGACTGACATTTTCTGCCATATAACGCCTTGTAAGGTGCCATGCCAATGCTTGAATGAAAATTATTGTTGTATGCAAATTCAGCTAAAGGCAAATGGGTTTCCCAATTCCCTTGAAAATCCAACACATACATACGCAACATATCTTCCAAAGTTTATATGGTCCTTTCTGACTGTCTATCGGTTTGTGGATGATATGCACTGTTCAGTCTCAATTCAGTCCCCAATGCCTTTTGTAAACTTTGCCAAAACCTCGATGTGAATTTTGAATCCCTATCATAAATAATGGGCACCAGCACTCCATGCAATCTCACAATCTCATTAATATAAATTGTAACCAATTTATCCGCATTATAAAACGTTTTAACAGGTAAGAAATGAGCAGATTTAGTCAAATGATCAACAATTACCCAAATCGAGTCCATATCTCTAATGGAGCGATATGCTTTCATTTCCATTCTGGTATTGGTAGTGGTTGAAGCAATCTTGCGAGTCGTTGATGCTCGACCTTTACTTGTTGGCATTGTAGACATTTAGACACAAATTCAACAATTTCTTTCTTCATTCCCGGCCACCAAAAATTTTGCTTCTAGTCTTGATACATTTTTGTGTTCTCCAGATGGATGACAAATTTTGAACTATGTGCTTCTTGCATAACTCGCTTCTTTAATTTAGAATTATTCGGTACACATAATCTTCTTTGGAACTTTAACACTATTTTCAAAAGCAAAGTCCAACCTCGGTTTGGATTCTCTTTCTTCAATAACTTTCTTCAAAAATTCATCTTCTTGTTGTTTTTCTTTGATTTCTTTAACTATTGCCGGTTGACAAGAAATAACAGCCAAAGCCCTACCTTATTCTCGCAAAACAACATCAACTTCAAATCTTTCTAGATCATGTAGTAATGCTCTTTGTCCAGTAAGTAAACAAGCTAAGTTCCCAATTGATTTATGACTAAGTGCATCAGCAACGGTATTAGTTTTCCCCGGATGGTATAAGATTTGCAAGTCATAATCTTTTATCAGTTCCAGCCATATTTGTTGTCTCATATTCAGCTCTTTTTGAGTGAAGAAATACTTTAAACTTTTGTGATCCATATAAACTTCTTACGTTGCCCTATATAGATAGTGGCGCCAAATTTTCAATGCAATACCACTGTCGCAAGCTCCAAATCGTGGGTCGGATAGTTCTTTTCATGCGGTCTCAGTTATTAGGAAGCATAAGCTATCACTTTGTCATTCTGCATCAATATACACCCCAAACCTTTATAAGATGCATCATTGAAAATAATAAAACCATCCGTACTTAAGGGTAAGGTCAGGATCAGTGTAGTTACAAGTCGAGTCTTCAATTCTTGAAAAGATGACTCTCTCTAATCAGTCCACTCGAACGGTACCCCTTTTTGTGTCAACTGGGTAAGCAGCAAGGCAATCTTAGAGAAGTCTTTCACAAATTTGCAGTAGTAACCGGCCAAACCCACGAAACTTTGAACTTTAGTAACACTGATCGATCTAGGCCAATTTACAACTGCCTTTATCTTTTGCGGGCCAACTGAAATGCCATCTTTATTTATCACATGCTCCAAGAACATAACACTATCAAGCTAGAACTCACACTTTGTTAGTTTAGCATATAACTTCTTCCCTCTTAAGGTTTGCAAAACAATTCTTAAGTGATGTTCATGTTCTTCTTTACTTTTGGAGTAAATCAAGATTTCATCTATAAAAACAACAACAAACTCATCGAGGAACGACTTGAAAATTTTATTCATAAGATCCATAAAAGCAGCTAGCGCATTAGTTACTCCGAAAGGCATAACAAGAAATTCGTAATGTCCATACCTTGTTCGGAAAACAGTCTTTTCTACATCATCAATTTTAACTTTCAGTTGGTGGTATCCGAATCTAAGATCAATTTTGCAGTTCTGATTTGTAGCTCAATAATATTGAGGCTCGAATGGCCCGAGTTCCAAAATGATGTTGTTTTGGAATTTTTTTCCTCTCTTTTCTCTCTGAAGCAGAGGTGAAGATGAAGAAGAAGAAGAAGAAAAAGAAGAGAGGAGAGAGCAAACACCAGATGATTCATCATCAACAATACCAGATCATCATCATCATCAACACCAGATGATGCATATTTCGTAATCTACAACACATCATCATCATCATCAACAATAGCAACAACAACAATACATCATCATCATCAACACCAGATCTGTGTGTATACATAGATCTATACACACACACACACACATATATATATATATATGAGAGAGCCACCCACCAGCGCCATCATTATCGCCTTCTTTATGTGCATACAGATTTGTGCTTTTTCTTCTCCTCTCCATCTTTTCTCATTCTTCTCTCTCTCGCCACTTCTCTCTTTCTCTATGTCTGTTTCAGAGAGGGAAGGAAAAAAAATGGGGGAAAAAAAAAAAGAATACCCAAAACGACGTCATTTAGGGTATTCGAGCCACTTCGAGCCAATTTTCTTTCGAGCTATGAAGGATTATTCTCAATTTTGGAAAAGACTTGAGCCCCTTGGAACTGATCAAATAAATCGTCGATGCGATGTAACGGATACTTGTTCTTCACAGTCACCTTGTTCAATTCACAGTAATCAATGTAGAGCCTCAATGAACCATCTTTTTTTTTTTTTTTTTTTTTTTTTTTCATAAATAAGACTAGAGTGCCCCATGGTGAAGTACTAGGCCTAATAAACTTCTTGTCCAACAACTCTTGCAATTGAATCTTCAATTCTTTCAGTTCGGTGGTTGACATTCTGTATGGGGTTTTGGAAATCGGCTGTGCACCTAGTATTACCTTAATAGTGAACTCAATCTCCATGTCAATCAAATTCTCTGGCAAATTATCTAGAAAAACATCTGGGAACTCTTTGACTATAGGAATATTGTCTACATTAGCTTTATCAACAATTGACACAGTCATTAAACAACACAAATATCCCCTACAGCAATTTGTATGCTTTCATGGATGAAATCAGGTATGAAGGAGGTATAACACCAATTCCATTAAATATAAATTCAGGCAATCCAGGTGGCTAGAACACAACTTGTTTGGTTACACAATTTATAGTGGCATGATATTTCGTTAATCAATCCATCCCTAAAATTACATCAAAATGATCAATATTCAGAGGTGACAAATCAACATATAAAATCACATCTCTAACTATAATCTCACATGCATGATATATATATATATATATATGCACAAGACATGGATCCCCCAGTTGGTGAAGACACAGCTAATAAATAGTTCATGGGTTCCCAGTGGTCTAGTTAATTTTCTTGAAAAAGGATGCGATACGAATGAGTGTGTAAACCCTGAGTCAATCAAAATATAAACATTTTGAGCACAAATAGGAAGTGTACCTGATACTACTGCCTTGGTATTCTGCATATCTCTCGGGACTAGTGCAAAAACCCGTCTTTGCCTTAAAGTTTCTTTCACTGAAGTAGCTTTAGGATTTGATTTCAGTGTAGAAGTTGATGTCGTTGCACTTGCCACGGGTCTATTAGTGCCTTGGGGTAAGGAAGGACAATCTTTGACCATGCGGCCAATTTTGCTACACCTAAAGCATGCCCTGGAGATTTTGTAACAAACACCCTCATGTCTTTTACCACATTCTGGACCAGGTGGTGTAGAATTATTCCCTTGACTGGAGCTATTTGATGACCCGCATTCTATTTCTTATTCTGTGAGTTGTTCCGGCCTTTCTTGAAATTGAAACTGTGTCTTTTTCCCTTCTAATCAGCCACTGGTGTCTTGGCCTCTTTTAAAGCTGCAATGTTTGCCTTGGACATAAGAGCTCTATCAAGAACATTCACATATTTTGTTAACTTAAGAACATTGACCTGATCGAGCACTTCGACATTGAGTCCACTCTTAAATTTTCTGGTTTTCTTATAGTCAGAATCTACCATGTGTGAAGCGTACTAAGCAAGTTTCATGAATTTAGTTTCATATTCAGCCACAGACATAGTACCCTACTTTAGTTGCTCAAATTCAAACACTTTGCGGTCACGGACACACTGGGGAAAATATTTCTCACAAAAAGCTTCTTTAAATTGAGCCCATGTTGTAGAACCACTGTTATCTCGAATAAGCATCCACCACTATCTTGCTTTTTCTTGTAAAGTGAAGGTTGCCAGTAAAACTTTGTGTGCCTCCGAGCACGGGAAAACTTCAAACAACTTTTCAGGTTCTAAGCTTCACGCCTCGGCTTTCAAAGGCTCAATACCTCTCTTAAAGGTTGGTGGCTTCATTATGTTGAATATTTGGGTTAGGGCTACAGTGTCATCATTGTTGTTTGGCTCAACTTGCATTGGTAGCGGAGGAGGAGGTGGGAGTTGTTGACTTCGTTGTTGTTGTCTCAGAGATTTAGTTAATAACTCAACCATTCTTTCTAATCGATCAATTCTTGCGTCTAATGATTCAGTTTCATCTGTATTTCTTGTATTCTCCATTAGTCTATATGTACACATGATAATAATAAACATCGGAAATACAGTTCTCACATTTATATTTATATTAGGTGTGTATGTAACAATTCCACACACACTCACACATGTTAACGTAATGCCCTAATTTCTTTTTTAGGCCATCTTATAGTTCATTTGGAGGCGTGTGTGCGGTATAACTCGTGCTCTAATACCACTTTGTCACGACCCAACCCCTGCTCCAAGGGATTAGAGAAGTGACCGGCTAGTAATTCGAGATCACCAAAGGCCTGCTTAACAGTATTATAGTAAAAAGGGCTGGAGCAAGCCTATAAATAATAAAATATGACGTCCAATGAGCAGTGAAAACTTACATGAACAAAAACAAGTCTTTATATGTATACATATACACATGAGTCCACATCATGCTTAAGTACAAAAACATAACATAATTACGAGATTACCCAAAAACAAAACTAGTCTTAAAACAAAAACATTCATACACTTGATCAAAATTCAAAAAGGTGTATTTAAAACCACCCATGAAGCCTAGAAGCTTGACCGTATGGAACCTCACAATGAGACACGAGAGTTAGCTTGACAAAATAGAGCTTGGGTCGACGTCACTAAGTCCGGTCTTGAGCTTGGTCACCTACATACACACACACACACACATCAAACGGTGAGCTTTTTCAGAAAAAAATACTAAGAGTTGTAATCAATTGGATCAAATTGACATAAAATTATAAATTTAAGGTTAACACCATAGTTGTTTGTGTAGGCAGAATCCAAGTATAGGGACTAAAATGATAATTGAAATTATATAGACTAACATGACAAAAGGACTAAAGTATAAGGACTAAAGTATAGGGACCACTGTCTTAATTTTTTTTTTTTTAGAAGTCATCATTATATCATTATTATTATATGGGTAAATTACACTGACCTCTTTCAGAATTGAAAAACAAATACAATAAGCTCCACAATTTTAGGGCTGGTTTGGCAAGTCCAAAATAATTTAAAAAGTAAAAAAGTTACGCAAAAAGTAAAAAAGTCATTACTATTCATAAATAAAAAATATTAAAAAAATATTTTATATATTTTTATAATACAAAAGTGTGATGGATGCTGTCAGCCGTACCTATGAAGTAGGAAGGGCATTATACACTTTTTGGGCCCCAAAAAAAAATTACATATGTAAAGGGCCAAAGTTTGATGGTAATGTTGGGCCCTTAGGGGCACACTAAGGGTTCCGTTTTGATAATCCAAACTGTTCAATATGTAGAACTTGTCGAGTAATATATGCCTGTAAAAAATCACATTGATTAGATATCGTTAACTATATGATCAAATCAGTTTTGTATAAACAAAACGGATAGTGTGATAGTTAACTGTTGAAAAAAACTAATCCAATCATATAACTATTGATATCCAATTAACGTGATTTTTTTCAGGCATATAATACTCGACGAATTATACATATTGAATGGTTCATATTATTAAAATGGGACCCATGGTGGCCCCCACAGACCGACCATCACTGTCCAAACACTTTGCCCCGAATGAGGCAATTGTTTTCTGGGTAAGACATGCTGGGACAGTAGGGCAACCGTACCATCACTCAACTTTCTTCCATTGTATACTTTATTTATACAATTTTTTATTACACATTTTTTCGTAAAAAGACAAAAAGTTAACCCAAACATCCATATTTTTTTCCTCAACTTTTTAGTTCAAAAAGATAAAAAATACACTTATTTAGGACACCCAAACAACCCCTTAGTACGATTGTCCTAATTGTCCTTCTCATAAGCTAAAGAGTTAGAAATTAATAAATATGATACGAAGACACTTACACAAAAATAAACAAAGTGAAATATGTATTTATTTATATAAAAGATGATAATATTATTATTCTCATCTATAGGATTAGCAAATTTCTAATAAAAATAAACTAAATATTAAAACCTTAAAAGAGCCTATGAAATAACATTAATTTGTAAGATTTACTATATTTTTTTCCCTAAATTTCAATAGAAAACCCTATAATTTACTCTTATTATTTGTAAAAGTACGAGGAAGGGGTGACCGACGGTACACGATGGATATGGGAAAAGCATGATTTGAACTGTAGATATCAACAAATTGTGTCACATGAATTCTTTCTTAATCTTGATAATTTTAATTTATCTATTCGTATGTCCAATTTATCAATGTTGAGTTTTATAAAAAAAGATACTATAAAAAAAAATTTGAAAATTCTTTACCTTCAAATTATATATATAATAAAAAAATACAAAATAAATCAGCTTGTTTGGTTCCAGTTTTTAGAAAACAGTTTTCAAAAAAATTTACTTTTTCATTTTTCGTATTTTAATGTTTTCAATGATTTTTTTAATATTTTAATCAATTTTTTTAATTTTTAGACATACCTAACATAAATATATCTAAAAAATAAAAAAATTGTAAAAAAAACCTTTTAAAAATTCACTAAATACCAAAAATATGAAAAAATATGAGAATTCAATACATTTTTTGTATTTTTATGTATTTATTAATTTTTTAAAATATTTTTTCATAATTTTTGTATTTTTTAGATACATCTAAGCAAGGTGCATCTAAAAAAATAAAAAAATATTTAAAATTTTAAAAATATTCACTAAAAATAAAAAAAATATAAAAATTAAAAAATTTAATTTTCAAAAAATTAAACTAAAAAAATTGAAACCAAACACATTGAATATTTTTTAAAATATTTTTTCATAAAAACTAACATTACTCAACATTATCTTACCAAGACTTTTCCAAATCTTTTTAGAATGAATACAACCGAGTAAGAAATGTTGTAATCCCTAATATGAACACGTGTCATGCTTTAAAGTCATTGCAATAATTGAAAAGTCAAAGGTGGTGGGGGGGACTTTTAATGATAGAAGGGTGGCGGGATGTTGGTGGTGACCGGCACACAACCGGTAAACATGGCAACAAATGTCATGCTCTTGGGACCGTTGCAATAATTGAAGTCATGCAGACTTTAATGATATCTATACATATATATATATATAGAGAGAGAGAGAGAGAGAGAGAGAGAGAGAGAGAGATGGGGGGGACATGAAAGAAGCATGAATTGAGGAGAGACAAAGCTTTCAACCACTTTCCCTACCCTCCATCACGCTTTTCACATAGATAAGGTTTTATTATTTATTTCATCTTATTAATAATAATATTATACAAAGAGGAAGGAAATACAAAGAATAAACATAGGAATACATAAGATTTTAACGGCAATGCTACGTAGCTCAAATTTTGTGGCTCAAAAGTGACTCAAATGGCCAAAACGACGTCGTTTTGAGTACAGAACAACATAAAAATGGCCAAAACGACGTCGTTTTGGCCATTTGAGCCACTTTTGAGCCACAAAATTTGAGCTACGAGACATTTTCCAGATTTTAATGCTATGCAAATTATGATATTTAGAGTTCGTTTGGCATATGAGTTGATTTTTTAAATTTTTTAAGTTTTAAAAATATTTTAGCTTGTCTCGTTTGAGATAGATTATTTTAGTTTTTTTTTATGTTTGTAAGAAAAAAAAATAAAATGATTGTAGATTAAATATGACATCTTGTCTTATTTGACTAAAATAACATATTTTGTCTTATATAGTTATTTTAGTCCAAATCTTCTTTCCAAACAAGTTCTTAATCATCACAAATATCATAGTTTAATCCTGAGAGTCATAATTAAAAAAAAAAAATGAGTTATAATTAAATATGACATAAGTTATAATTATTATTTTTTGAAATATAACCAAAATAATATCATGCTAATAATAAATCATAACTAAGACCATAATATGTATAATCAAATCATAATCATTTTATAACTAACATCCTAATAAGTCTTATCTTAATATCTCAAAAATCCTAACTTAGAGCATCTACAATGGGATAGCTAAAAAAATGTGTTACGGTGTGTTATATGACAAAAAATGAAAAAAGTAGGACTCAAAAATGTGTGTTAAGATGTGTTAAAAGTTTGTTAATTTTGAGATTAAGTGGTGGTGCAATGGATGTATTAAAGTGTGTGTTAAGAATATATATATATATATAAACAATAAATAAAATAAATAATAATTGAAAAGTGCAGTGAGCCCCCATCACACTACACTGTCAGTGCCTCCCCTCTCTCTCTCTCTTTCTCTTCTCTTTTTTTCTCTACCTCTTTCCCTCATTTACTTGTTCACTTAGCATTTGACACTAAAAACAAAGTTGGCCGGCCAAAAAAACAGTCGGTCGATCAATTGCATTTTTTTTTTTTTTTTACTTGAAGGGTCTAAACATCCGGGAGGACGACTAGTTGGCACTTCCTCATGTCCCCCTATCTCTCTCTCTCTCGCTAACTAAAACGGTTGCCACAGTTAATACACAATACTAATAACTGGCACTAACACACAAATTAGCAGCTCCATTGCAGCACAAAACAGTGTATTGAGCTGGCCAAAAATTAGCAACTGACACTAACACAACATTTAGCTAGTCCATTGCTGATGCTCTTACGGACATGTACTATAAAGGCTATGTTTGGTATGGACTTTTTTGGCTATTTTAGTCACAAAAAAAAAAAAAAGTTAAAAAGTCAATAAGATAAAATGTCACATCCAAACCATAATCATTTTATTTTTTTCTCTTAAAAAAGGTAAAAAGGCCAAAAAGTCTATTCCAAATGAGACTTTTCAACTCTAGGTTAAAATAGTCAAAAAGTCAACCCACATACCAAATGAAGGCAAAATTTCCAAAATTTTATGCGTCAGGCTTACTTTTCAAAATTTCAAACTTTATTTTGTGTCTAATTCTATGTTTAATACTTTTATTTTTAATTTTAATGTATTACCCTAAACGATTTATCAAATAAATTTGCTCTTATTATTATGCCTTCATTTGGCATGCCAAAAAGTATGGCTTTTTTTTTTTTGTTATTTTAGTCACAAAAAACAAAATAGATTAAAAAGTCAATAAAACAAAATGATACATTTAAATCATAATTATTTTATTTTTTCTCACAAAAGTAAAAAAAGTAAAAAATTCTATTCTAGACGAGACTTTTAATCCTAAACTAAAATAACTAAAAAATCAATACACATCCCAAACCAACCCATATTAATTGTGCAACTTTGCTTCGTACGTGGCACACATGAAGATGATACCGATTATTTGTCACACACCGTCCAATCTAATCGTTTAGTAGACGTGCAAGAGTTAGGCCAAGTTTGGGAAGACTAAAAAGTGTATTTTTTTGTTTTTTTTGACTAAAAAATTGAGGTTAAAAATATGGATGTTTGGGTTAACTTTTTGACTTTTTATGAAAAAATGTGAAATGAAAAATTGTGAAAATTGGTTTTTAGAGAAAAATTTGAATTGAGAGTTGTGCAGCCGTAATTGTTGACTTTTGGTGAATAGTGTTGACTTTTTAACTTTTTGAGTAACTTTTTGACATTTTGGATTATTTGGGAGTACCCAAACAAGGCCTTAGTTTGATTTGGATAAGGAGCAAGGTGAAAAAAAATAAAATAAATTATTAATACATTAGAGGGTAAATATGTCTGTATAGTGTAAATAAAAAGTTGTAGAAATACAAGTATTACTTGCATCTCCACGTATTGATAATTTTTATTTTTATTTTTATTTTTCTGCGTGCAAGTAGTTTCCTCTTTGGATAATTCATAATTATTTTCAGATTTTTAAATTTAAATTGAATTTTCACTTAGAACCAATTAAACTAATCCTATGTAATTTGAGGGTGGTTTGGGATTTCTTATTTAGTGATTTTTTATAAAAAAGATGTACGAAAAAATAGAGAGTTATATAATTCAAATAAGCAAATAAGCAAATAAGTACACTTATTTTGGTTGTTCCCTGAATTAGAAATTTAATATTCTATAGGGTTTTGAGTTTTAAAAGATTGTTTTTAAATTTTTTATTTTTTATATTTTGTTGCTTTTATTTAAAATTTTTAAATATCTTTTAGTTAATTTTTGGGACAATTACAAAATAATAATAATGATAATAATAATAATAATAATAATAATAATAAATTCAAGGTTTGAGCATTCTAACAAAATATAATCATGAATTTTTAATTTTGTTGATTTAAATCATAATCTTTTAATTTATTTTCAATCTAAATCATCATTCGCCTACTTTTTGTTAAGTAAAATCGATAAAAAAAAGAAAAAAGAAAAAAAAAAGAGTATTTTAGTAATTAAACTTAATCTAGATATATAGATATATATATAATGTCTAAAATACCTCTTTCATTCAGTTTAATGACTAAAATACTCCTTTCTTTTCTCTTTTTTTTTTTTTTTTTTTTTATCAATTTTACTTAATGAAAATAGGGGAATAGTATAGATTGAAAACAAATCAAAAGTTTAAGATTTAAATTAACAAAATTAACAATTCATGATTTATTTTATTACAAGGGTCAAATCTTTAAGAGATTTTTTTGTGATTTCTCCTTAATTTTTTTTAGATGTAACTAAACTAGATGTATTTAAAAAATAACAAAAAAAATTGTGAAAAAATCTTTACAAAATTATTAAGTAACAAAAATATTTAGTTAGTTTTTTAGACATTGTATCACAAATATTTTACTTTTTAAATGCATCTAAATTAGATTCACCTAAAAAATTGGTTGAAATATTAAAAAAGATCACTAAAAACATAAAAACATGAAAAATAAAATAAAAACTCAAAACCAAACATAGTGAATTCTACCATACCTACATGCTTATATAAGTGACTTAATAATATTATTATTATTTTCAAAAATACAATCTTAAATTTAATCTCACATTTTTATGGTTTTAATAAATAAATGAGTGCAATAAACAAATTTTGAATATTGTAACAAAACATTGAAGAAAAAAAAGGTATTTTTAAGGAATACGATATGCACAATACAGAGAATGGACACCTAAACTTGATACAAAGTAATATATATTTTTGAAATATATTTCTCTATAAGAGGATTAACAATGAAAATGCATGGTTAGAGTATTTATAGATACATATAAAAATAACTCATTTTTCTTTCTTATTTCAATATGTTAACATATGCAATAAAGTCAGGAAATATTTATGTAAAACTCATATATTATGCTGAGCAATTCAGCTTCACTTGCCTAACAAACAAAATGTTTCAATTGCAACATCCACCTGAGTTCTTGTTTTACACCAATTGTATGAAGGCAGATCAACATTGTTAATGCTATGGTTTGGATTTGACGAAGTCCAAGATGCATTGTTTGATTGTGTTTTATTATGATATACGGTTGACATATTTTGATACAAGTTGTGCGGACTAATTTCCGAAATAGAGAGAGAGAGAAGGAACTTCCTAGACGAATCCTGGTGCATTGATGGGTAAAGGCCTGCACAAGAAACAGATGATTAGGTTGCCTGATCAAGGTTTGGTCAGAAACCCCTTTGACAATTGAGTCAATACCGGTTTCTGGTAGAGGGAAAGTAGAGAAGATGAGTGTGTGTAGAGAGAAAATGAGATTCACCCCTTGTAAAGGAGCGTCGGGTTACCTTTTATAGAGAATGCTTGACTTGCTTACCAAGTTCCTCTCTCTGCCACTTGGTACTAGGTCATTAGGCTAGGTAGTTCTGTTATTCATGGCACCACGCGCTCTCCAATCAGATGGTATCAGTTGACTTGGTAAAACCAAATTCAGTTTAACTCACTTCAGAGTAAGTGTGAGTCTTAAAACCTAAATCAAGGTCTAATCCTTATTGGAGCAAGGAAAGGTGTTAGGGCCAGGCCTATCATTTTGACACTACTTCATAGTAGGGAAGGGTGCCTGGGCTAGGCCCATGGCCTTGTCCACTTCAGAGTGGGGAAAAGGCCAAGGTTGGACTCCTAGCTTGGCCTTCTTCGAAATGGGGAGCAAGGCTAGGGCTTGGCCTACGATCTAGCCCATTTTGCGTGTGAAAGGATGCTAGGGTTGAACCTCCAGTTCAGCCCATGCTATATTGGGCCTTCCTCTTGATGGTATGGGCCTTTGTACCGACGTGCTTGAGTAATTGTGCCCCTTTCAATAGTGTTTCACATTTGATAAACATGTTAGATTGCAATAGATGACGGTAGCAGTGGCAGCTAGGGTTTTGAATCGTAACGTAAGGTAGCGAAAGCTAGGGTTTTGTGATCACTACAGAGGGTAACAAAATGGGGGATTGCGATCGTCAAAATGGTGAAGCAATGAGGAGGAGGCATTGGGTGGCAGTAGAGAGGAAGATGATAGGGATGTCAAAGATGAGTGTAGCCAAAGAGGAAGTTGACGAAAAAAGGTAGAAGGGATGTGGAGTTTCGAAGGATATAGTTGGGACTATGGTTAGGATTCAAAGAGGAAAGGGTTGAAAGAAATTTTGGTGCGTGGACTTAAAAGAAGTGAGTGATCTAAAGTAAAAAGGACAGGTTATTGACAACACTTTTTTAAGAAATAAAAAGTCTTGTTAATGATAGACTTTAGGGCTTTCAATATAAAATGCTAAAATATTTACAATTTCAACACATATCTTATAACTAATATATATTTTACACATTTTAATACATGTTTTTTACATATTTTTTTTAATACTATCAACAACTCTAACAACTGCTTTTATCATTTTCTTTTTGAAAAGAGTAAATTATACTAACTGCTTCTATGGTTTAGAAAAAAAAAAAGGGTTAATTACACTAATAGTCCCTATAGTTTGGGACTTGTGTCATTTTAGTCCCTGACTTTTCAATTGTGACACATTTGACCCTGAATTTTGAATTTTGTTTCAAATAAGAACAATTGAAAATATTATTAGATTTTTTAAGGGTAAAGTCGTCAATTTGATAAAATATAAACTAATTTGATAAAAATAAATGTCAAAAAATATTTTTAATTTTTTTAAAATTATTTTTATCCACCAATGATAAAATTATGTAAAATTAATAAAAATTACATGATTAATTTTTTAAAATTAATTTTACATGATCATCGTCCAAACACATAATAAAAATTAATTTGGTAAAAAAAATAAATAAATGTCTAAAAGATTTATCAATTTTACATAATTTTATTTTTAGTAGGTAGAAATAATTTTTAAAAATTCAAAAATATTTGTTTGACATTTATTTTTGTCAAATTAGTTTATATTTTATCAAATTGACAATTTTACCCTTGAAAAATCTAATTATATATTCAATTGTCCTTATTTGGAACAAGATTCAAAATTCAGGGTCAAATGTGTCACAATTGAAAATTCAGGGACCAAAGTGACACAAGTCCCAAACTATAAGGACTATTTGTATAATTTGCCCCAAAAAAAAATATAATAAATTCCATAATTTTGACATAGTTATGTTGTCCTCCTATTTGGTAAGATTAAATGGACATAAATTAATTTAGATGTTGTAAAAATGCAAACATAAAAAAAAAAAGTTAAAAAAAGGGATAAAATATACATTTTAGTGTAAAAAATATGAACTATTATTTTTTCATCTATAAGTAATATATGAATTAAAATCTCAAAAGAAGCCAATCTATACCGTATATAAGCAAAAACGTTCATAGGCATATGAATTCAAAATTCTTAATCCGATTTCTCTAACTTTTTGAATTAACGTAACATAAAAATGTTATCCAAAGGTGGTGTAGATTAAATAAAATAAAAAGATTCATATCTAACAATTTGAATTTTAGAACTAGAAACATGTTAAAAATTATAGGTAAACTGAACAGAAACACATGATAAAATAAAAGAGCACAACAAAGCAAACCGAAACCTGCACTAGACAGTCTCCTTAAAACAAATTTGTTGCCTCACCAATTGGGTGTTGGAGGTGGATCGATGTCTGTCTTCCAAGATACGACGATTGGACCAACTACAGTAGGGCACCTACTGAGTAGCTTCGGCTAACAAAACTAAGACAACACTCTTTTACTAGGAAAAATTAAAAAATTGGAGAAAACTTTGAAAGAACACAAAGACAGCAAAATTGTAGTGTTGAAAACTGAAGGAGAGGGCCTCATTTTATACACATAAAGGGAGAGAGGAAGAGGCTCCTTTGTAACAAATGTAGGATTTAATTTTTGCAAACTGATGGATTGAAATCCATCATGAATAGAGGAGTTACCAGCTCTATTATACACACGTGTTTTGTGTGTATATTCCTGCAGCCTATAGATCTGGCTTGGCCCAAAAAGATTAAAATAGGTGGGCCAAACCCAACCCCCACACTCAATCTAGTCCAGCAAGCCTCAAACCCAAGCCCAACATCCACGATCCACGACCCATGACCCACGGATCACGGGCTACGGACCTAGAACCGGTCCGGTCCAGGTAGGCAACACGCGCGCGTGCACCTATGTGTGGAAATTTTTGCATAACTAATTTGGTTCATAGTCTTGGCCCAAGTCCATCCTTGAAGCATCCATAACGCCCTTCCTTCAAAAACTTTGGATGCCTTTAAGGACTCACACCCTTAGGCAAAAAATGAGATTTAAATACCCATCAATGCTCTCCTCTACAATTAATATAGGATAGAAGGTTTTACACATTTTCCAATACCTTTTTCATGAGGCTAACTTAATGATTCAATTTCTTATTCAAATTTTAATGATTTTTTGTCATTCTTTTTGTAGTGTAAAGATTTCACTACAAAGAATTTAAACTTAATTTAATCCACCTCAATTGAGGATTGGCACCCACTTTAATATTGCATTAAAGTCACCAAAAAACTATTATTTTCTAACAATCCCTCATATGAATAGAAATTAACCGAATAACAACAAATGGACAACACTTAACAACAAAGACTCAAAGAGAAAGTGTAACAGAATAACTCCTGCATCGAAAAAGGTAGCTTTTGGTTTTGAACCCTTCCTAGTGAAGTCTATCGGATTCATTGGCTGCCCAGTGAACACAAAGTCTTGAACTGTGCTGCCGTTTATGCAAACCAAGACAACAAACCTTACACAGGTATTACTCTAACCATTGTTCTATTCTCACTGTTGTGTCCGGTTTGGCCTTGGAACACTAGCCAAGGTTTTATTAACATAGTAAACTGCCTTTTGCTCCTTATTTTTCTCGAACCACCACTGCACTGACTGCATAATTTGACACAACGATGTATAAGAACAACTCCTCTCCATGTACTGGTGTTGTCAACAAATGTGGGAAAAAGTACCTATTTAGGTTGGCTAATGCCACTTCGCAAGCCTCAGTCCATTAGAAATCAGTGGCCTTTTTCAATAGATTGAAGAAGAATTTGCACTTGTTAGAACTTCGGCTGATGAATCTATTCAATGTTGTCGTCTTACCAGTTAAAATTTGCTCATTTTTTGGAGTTTTCGAACTCTCTAGATCAAGAATGGTTTTGATTTGGTTAGGACTAGCCTCAATGCCTCTTTTTGTGACTAGCTATCCCAGAAACTTACTGTAGACACCCCATTTTGACCGTCCTTAAGACTTGGGCGCTTCACTCTGAACATTCGATGATGAAATGTTACGCTATGCAATTGTTCGAATATTCAGCAAAATAATTTGGTTTCAAGCTTTAAAACCTAAACCTTGCACCCCATTTTGACCAAAACTTTATTTTTCTAGCCTGACCACTTAGAGAATAACTGGCCAACAGATAGTCGGCAGGCCATTTTCATTGGGCCGGCTGGTCGGCTATGTTTAGCAAAAGTATATATTTTGCAGCAGCCATCTGTTCCCATGCATCGAATTTGGACCACCTATCTCTTTTGAAGATATTTCCTACGTGAGAAGCTGAAAGTCTATATATACAACACCCCTCTTCATGGTTTGGGGTTAGAAAAATTTGCCAAGAGCCTAAAGCTTGTCCAGTACACTTCTCTACCCTCTTGCAATATAGATACACCATACAAGCTTAAACTTGAAGCTTTTGTTAAGGTTTTTGAACATAATTTCAGATACTTGAGAGTTTTGAGAGTGAGGTTTGTAAACTAAGAAAATCCTCCTCTCTTTCAAGAAGTGAGCTTTGAACCATCTTCACCATCTTTTCTCTCTTTTTTTCTTGTCCTTCATACTGATTTCAGGGTTATTTTTAAACTTAAAATGTGATTAAAACCTCATTAAAAGTGGGTGGGCTAGCCATCCTTCCATTGGCTAGCTTACTAGTTGTACATTCGTTGCTTTCTTTCATCATTTTTTACTTTTTTTTCACTTCATTTGGTTAAATTTCAGCACATTTTAGTACTGTTTTAGCTTGTTTTTGTGTGATATGAATTGAATATGGGCTTATAAAAGGGTCCTAGTCCTCCTCGCTATATGTGCTCTTACTTCGTATACTTTGAATATCATATTTGTGTTGTTTTAAGTCCTCTCAGATTTTGCGTGTTTAGGACATAGTGGCCAATCAGTTTGAGTTGATCATTTTTACTTTGTTATGACTTTCCTTATATCTCTTGGAACCTTGTGGTCATGGGAGGATTAGAGCTTAGACTTAGCCACCCCGTCACAAGTTTGTTTTACTAGTGATAAATTTCTTGTTTTCATATTATTGTTGTCCACCTTGAAGCTAGGTAGTAGCTTTCATGTTCAAAGTGTTGAAAAACTCTCTTATCGATCATTTTTGAAACATCCTTATTCTATGAATAAAGAAGAGTTGTCAACAACTTTGGCAAGTTGTGTGTTTAAGTTTTGATAGATAGCTTACGTGCTTTGTTGCTCCTAGAGAGCTCTTTATCTAGAAGTGTTAAAAACTCTCTCTTAGTTCCACTTTGAAGCATGGAAATAAATGTTTCATCCTTATTCCATGAGTAGGGAGAGGAGTTGACAACAATTCTTGAGTTGTCATTATTTTTTATTTTAGTTGCTCTATACTCATCGTACACTATCTTGTGATGTTTAATGATTCGTGAAGCATTTCTACCTCTTCCAAACAAATTTATGATAAGAATGAGGTAAGGATCATAGCACTTTTTTTGGTGTATAGCTAAGTCTTATCCTATTGCTTTTAAGATCATCACATAACAAATTTGTGATGGTTGACGATTTGGAAATCAAACCTGTTCTCTCTTTGACAAGCTGCATGACAGGAGGGAGCAGGAAGGATGGACATCTTTTGAAAACACTCTGTCCGGCTCTGTTCCAGTTCTGTTGCAACAAGGTTTTCCTTAGAAACAGTGGTCGGCCAGCCATTATTTTGTATGGCCATCAGGCCGGACGACCTAGTATGTTATACGGCAGTGGTGATTTTCCAGCAAAATAGAGCAGATTTTAAGGCTAAAACAAAACTATTTTCTAACTGCGAATAGGACAACTTTTGGCAGCAAACAGAGAGGTTTCCGAAGAACGTTCTCGATCGTATGCGATTCCCCGCCTCTCATTCAAGTTCTTTAGATTAGTAGCTTCGAGATTCATATTTTGTAATAATTAGTTAATAGTAGTTAATTAATTAGTTCATTCATTTATGTTTGTAATAATTAGTTAATGAGAACATTTGGACCCTCTTGTGCGAGGGCAAATTTGTAACATTTGATGTATGTTTTCCAACCCACATTTCTTTCTTCCTCTTACTTACATGCTTTATCATGGTTGTATATAGCATCATGTTTTCTTTTATCATTTCCATGCTTTGTATTCATTTTTGCATACATTAAAATTTGGCTCATCATGTCATCATGTATAATGCTCTTACCAATTCCTAAATGATTATGTGCGCTATCTCATACTTTGAGTTGCTTCACATATCATGTTAGTAGCTGAATTTATTAGTTGCATTTTGTATGTGTTGCATTTGCCACTTGCGTATTAGGATCATGCATTTTTCTAACTATCTTTTTTTCTTGGCTTGCCTCGTTTGAGTACTGGGTGAGCATTTTTTACTTTAGCATATTATATGTGTGTTTTTGTTGCCATGTCAAGTATAATACCATGAGGCTACGTGCTTATTTGCAATACCTCTTTGAATGCCTGTCGATGGAAGTCATTTTGCTTAAATTAGAATGCTTTTGATTATTGTACATATGAGCTCACTTTTTCTTTTGATTAGCACATATCCAAAACACTTTTCAAAAAGTTTGAAATCAAAGCAATCCAAAGTGAGTGACGTGGTCTATATGTGTTTGCCTCACATAGTAATGTTAGTATATTAATAATCAAAACATAAACATATAATGTCCATAAAATTCACATCCATATTAGTAGAGATTGATTTTTGATGGAGTGAGTGAAGTGCTCAATTCATGATCTTCCTCTCTCATACCTAAGTTCCCAAACCAAGGCACTTTGGTTATGACAAACAAGTGGCCTTTGGCATGAGTCACAGGTTTCTTAAATTTTTTAAAAATATTTAGGTGGCGACTCTGAAATATAGCAATGCATTTCATTTTTGGCATCTCTGATAATTAATGAATTTTTTAGAATTTTCCAGATTTGGACTCTCATTCATTTTTCTGTTTCACATTGCACTTGTAAAACAAGATTCAGAACCACAAGAGTCTGAATTGTAGAATAATCGCATCCGAGGAGACTAAACCGTTCCGAGGAGCGTGAAAAACCAGTTACACTTACCTAATCCCACTTCGAAAGAACACTTGGAAGCATTGAGCCAAAGTCAAAATGCCTTTAAGATCTCAAACACCTCTTTGAGGTCAGCAAGGTGATCTGTTGACTCCTTACTTTTCATGACCATGTCGTCGATTTATACTTCTACCATCTTGCCAATGAAATGCTAAAACATCTTGGTTACCAGCCTTTAATATGTTGCCTCTGCGCTCTTCAGTCTAAAAGGCATGACTCTATAACAATACAGGCCTTTAGGGGTGATGAATGCGATCTTCTTTTTGTCTGGTCCATACATTGCAATCTAGTGGTAACATCGGGATGCATATAAAAAACTCATTCGACCATGCCTCGAGGTAGCGTCAATAAGCTGGTCTATCTTAGGCAATAGGAAGCAATCTTTTGAACATGCTTTGTTCAAACTTTTGAAATCCACACACAGACACTTCACTTCTGGTTTTTCTTTTTAACCACCACTGTGTTGGATAGTCATGTTGGGTTATGGACTTATCATATTGCTAGCGCTTCCAGTAACTTCTCTACCTCTTTTTCTACTACTTCCACATGAATCATGGTGAGTTTTCTCGCTCTTTGGATTACTAGCTATGTTGATTTGTTCATGTTCAGTTTGTGACAAGTTGCTTCGGGACTGATTCCTGGCATCTTATATGATGTCCAAGCAAACACCTCTATGCTTTCTCTAAGGAAGACTTCCAGTTCTCTTTCTTCCTCCTCGACCAAACCAGAGTTGCGGAAAAAAAGAAAGAAAGAATAGAATCATTCTTCATCCACTTCATTGACTACAATTTTCTTTAAAGGTTCCTGACTTTTGTCTTCTGATTCCTTGCAGACATCTTCCAAGACCTCTTGATCTTCTTCTTCTACTTTACCTGATTTGACATCTCGGATACTGCTAGTAAATTTGATTGCTGCCATGGAGCAATTCTTCGCTTGTACCTGATCTCTTTAAATTTCATTGATCTTGAACTTTGTTGGGAATCGAAGCAACTAATACAAGGTTGAAAGAATAACTTGCATTGTATAAAGCCATGGTCTCTCCAAGATCGTATGGTAAGGCGATGGGGTATCAATCAAAGCGAATTCCATCACCAATGCTGCTGTACTTGTTTGTACATTCAAACTCACGGCCCCTAGAGGCCATGTCAGCATCCCGTTGAACTCCACCATCACGCTATCAAATGGTTCATAATCTTCCTTCTTGTGGTCGAGTTCTCTGAAACATCCAAACTGCCTTGATCGATAAGTATTCTTTTTACTTTACATCCTCTAATGAACAATGTAACCACCAATACATCGTTGTGTGGTTGCTGAACAATGTCTCAATCCGCCTTTGTAAAGGATATCACTGGCCCTCAACATTCCATAGATCGAGGTCTCTTCTACTGTACTTGAAATGCCTGTTGTGAATGTTTCACCCTTTGGGTCTCCCCCCTAATCTCATTAGTGTTTACCTAAGAATGGATCACATTCCTCAACCTGAGATGCTGTAGGTGTAGGTGGAGGTGGTAGTGGTGCCCATGCTGGAGCTTGGGCCAGTTTCGCCTATTTTGCCTGTGTTCTTTCCTCGTCAGTCAAGTCCCTTAGATGACCTTGTGAGACAAGGTCTTCTAAATGTTGCTTCAGAGACCGATATCCTTCTGTTATATGGGCATTCTCCTCGTGATATGTGTATGACTTCGTTTGGAATCTCCCCATTGATTCTCCTGGGATCTGCTAAGGTGGTCGAAAATAGGGCTGGTCCTTTATTCTTTCCAAGATCTTGTAAATAGAGATTCTGAAGACAGTGCTGACTAGCTGCAGTGACTTTAACCTTAGCTCTCCATTGACATTACCGACTCAATTCCTCTTCATCGACTGGTTTCTCTTATCTTGCTTACTTGTACTTCCTCTTTTCGACTTGTCTTCCTTCGCCTTTGCATACTTCTCAATCATAGCCATCAGATTCTCCATTGACGTCGGGAGAGTCTTAGCTAAAGATTGCTGAAGTGGGCTATCGTCTTCTAGGTTATTTTTGAATGAAACGACGACGAGTTCCTAGTTACAACCTAGAATTCAATTGTAAACCTCGTCATATCTCTTGGCATAGGCCTTCGGAGTTTCATTAGCATCCTTCTTCATAGACACTAACGAGTTAACCCTCAAAGGTTGAATGTTGTTAGTGATAAACCGTCCTACGAACATCTTGGCCAGGCCTTCCCAGTTCTTCACTGATCTCTTTGGTAGCTTCAAAAACCAATTTGAGGCTATGTCCTCCAATATTATAGATCGTTTCCATAATATACCAATATCACATTAAGATAAAATCCAATGTGAACATTAGGATCAAATTGCTATCATATGTATGCAATTTTGGCATAGTAAATCTCTTCGATGCTTTGAACTCTTCCGACTCCCTTGAGAACGATGTCTTTGGCACATCAAGTGACGTAACCTCAACCGCGTTTCTCTTTTTTTGTAGGAGGTTACGTAAATCCTCCTTAGATAGCCCTGACACTCTGCTGTTAATCGACTTTAATCTCTTTGGTGCATTGCTTCTTGTGTAAGGATTTGGCTTCTTAGATCTGTTAAGATCCAACGTCTTCTCAAAATGTTGATCTTGTCCATTCACTTGCCTTGATTCTCTAATCTGCGACTGTGTCTCCTTTTGGAGATCACCTCCACCAACTTTTGTTGATCGCTGTAGAGAGCAGATCATCTGTCTCTCATTACATCGGGCTGACGTCTGCTTGCCATTTTGAACACCAGCATTAATGACCACTAGTGGTGACGTCAATATTAGTTGCGCTAGCTGCAATACTTGAGTTTGTGACATTAATTTCATTATGGTCTGCAACTCAACCACCTTGCCGGTCAAATCCTTTACCTCTGCATCCCGATGTAAATATCGTTCCTTCCAGATCTAGATGTCCTCTCGTTATAATATTCTTCTTAGCGTCAATCTTGCACCCTTCTATTACCCCTCCTTGGGCCATCCTCTGTTCTAGGATTTCGGCCTTTGGTGGCATTATTTGCTCCGAGATCTTATTCTTGGTTTTCCCCACCATCTTGTTCTTCTTCTGCATTTAGGTTCACTTGTTCTTCGTTCTCATTGTACAAGTCGTCTCCGACCCATAGTTCTTACCCAATGTATGTGACATTAGCCATCAATTTCGACTAAGTTTCCACAAAAGGCACCAAACTGTGTGTGTTGAATTTTGACCCCCACATTCAAATCGAATCTCCTCACTGAGATCTTGGAAACTAAGCCATAGAGCACGTGTAAAAATAGAAAAGTCCAACACCTGCATACAAGAAGACAACAAAACCGGTGGCTCATCCACCCAAGGACACTCCGACAATCAAATTAGTCAACTTATCTCTTAAAGATATCGGCTAATATCAATAACTCTCAAGTAAATTGTACCTTAGACCTACGGGGGTGCCTTCCTTTTATAATCATCAGTGCCCTACTTCCCTTAGAAGTCTTATTTCATGGGACTCTATTCTCTACAAGAATATCACTTATCCAAGACTCCAGCTATTTAGATTAGGATTAACTCTCTTAAGAGTCCAACCTTACTCAAACATGTAGTTTAATATTAATTATGACTCATGTCCTCTATTTGAATATCTCGGAATCTGATATAATTGCATCGTATCTCGACAACTTGGATCACCCATGTGGCATCTTGGCTAATAACTTAGGCCACGTGGACAACCCCAAAATTATATCCCCACATGGAGAAAACATTGTTTTGTATTGAATTTATAAAATATTAATATACATATGACTTGGCTCTTTAATTAATATCACAATATTTTCAAAATTACTGAAGTAGTAGTTTTGAAGTGTGCATTACACATACATATCTATACTTACTATTACATAAAACAAAATGTTGTTGAGTCATTAAGATTCAAAGTCTCATTACAAATTATTAAATTTATAAATTGTAAAAATAGACATCATGAAAGTGTTGGTTTTATTCAATATGGTAATATTTTTTGCACATTTAATTTAAATATGGAAAGATAGGTTGTGGGTTTTTTTGGCTATTTTAGCTATAAAAGACAAAATAGGGGATCCGGGGGTGCTGCTGCGCCTAACTCACAGCAGTAACTGCTGTGAGTTAAAACGGCGTCGTTTCGGCTCTTAAAAAAAAAAAAATTTGTTTTGTTGTTCGCGCGGCTTGAACCCAGGCAGCTCTGGGTCTGGGGTGCAAAACAAGCCTTGGCCACTGTGCTACTCCAACATGTTGTGATTATTATGGACCTATATTATATTTATATCAATCTTTATTCAAACATAAAAAAAAATTTACAACCTACTATTTTTACAATCTGTGTTCCAACATAAAATTACAAATACCTTATTGTCATATTTTTTTATTTAACATAATTAATTAAAAAAATAAAATTCTTAATTACTCTTCTATACAATAATAAATTACCTGAATTATTAATTAAAATAAATTTTTTAACATCATTAAAAACTATTAATTAACTTGATAATTTATTAATAAAATAGACATTTGTTATAAAATTAAAAATTTCAAAGAGCGAGATATAATTTTCAAAATCATAATAAACAATTCATGTTTTAAACAAATTTATCCTAAATTTTAAATTAGGACAACTTTTTACTCAACTCAATTACAACTCTATTAAAAAGGTATTTGTAATTTTTATTTTTTAGTAGAGTTGTAATTAAGAATTTTATTTTTTTAATTAATTATGTTAAATAAAAAGTTGAGTCCTAATTTACTCAACTCAATTACAACTCTATTAAAAAGTTGTCCTAATTTAAAATTTAGGATAAATTTGTTTAAAACATGAATTGTTTATTATGATTTTGAAAATTATATCTCGTTCTTTGAAATTTTTAATTTTATAACAAATGTCTATTTTATTAATAAATTATCAAGTTAATTAATAGTTTTTAATGATGTTAAAAAATTTATTTTAATTAATAATTCAGGTAATTTATTATTGTATAGAAGAGTAATTAAGAATTTTATTTTTTTAATTAATTATTTTAAATAAAAAAATATGACAATAAGGTATTTGTAATTTTATGTTGGAACACAGATTGTAAAAATAGTAGGTTGTAAATTTTTTTTTATGTTTGAATAAAGATTGATATAAATATAATATAGGTCCATAATAATCACAACATGTTGGAGTAGCACGGTGGCCAAGGCTTGTTTTGCGCCCCAGACCCAGAGCTGCCTGGGTTCAAGCCGCGCGAACAACAAAACAAATTTTTTTTTTTTTTTTTTTTAAGAGCCGAAACGACGCCGTTTTAACTCACAGCAGTTACTGCTGTGAGTTAGGCGCATTCTCTACAAGAATATCACTTATCCAAGACTCCAGCTATTTAGATTAGGATTAACTCTCTTAAGAGTCCAACCTTACTCAAACATGTAGTTTAATATTAATTATGACTCATGTCCTCTATTTGAATATCTCGGAATCTGATATAATTGCATCGTATCTCGACAACTTGGATCACCCATGTGGCATCTTGGCTAATAACTTAGGCCACGTGGACAACCCCAAAATTATATCCCCACATGGAGAAAACATTGTTTTGTATTGAATTTATAAAATATTAATATACATATGACTTGGCTCTTTAATTAATATCACAATATTTTCAAAATTACTGAAGTAGTAGTTTTGAAGTGTGCATTACACATACATATCTATACTTACTATTACATAAAACAAAATATTGTTGAGTCATTAAGATTCAAAGTCTCATTACAAATTATTAAATTTATAAATTGTAAAAATAGACATCATGAAAGTGTTGGTTTTATTCAATATGGTAATATTTTTTGCACATTTAATTTAAATATGGAAAGATAGGTTGTGGGTTTTTTTGGCTATTTTAGCTATAAAAGACAAAATAGGCTATTTTAGCCACAACAAATAAAACATCACATCTAACCCGTAATCATTACACTCTTCTCTCACAAAAAAAGTCAAAAAAGCCAAAAAGTCAAAAAGTCCTTCCCAAACCAAGCTTTTTATCCCAGGCTAAAATAGCCACAAAAAGTCAAAAAGTCAAAAAGCCAACCCACTTCCCAAACCAACCCTAAGAATCTGAAAATTAAGAGTAGTTTGAATTATTTAGTACTGCAAAAATTTAAGAAAAATGAGTGAGACCCCCTTTGTGGAGGACCCCCACAACCCCCTTACTGATTTATACCATTCATGATGTGTGGGGCCCACTCATGTATGTGTGGGGTCCACATCATGAATGGTGTGGATCACAAAGGGGGTTGTGGGGGTCCTTCACAAAAGGGGTCTCTATCATTGTTGAAAATTTAATATGGAATCTAAATTGTAATAATGAAAATTTCAATTATTGAACTTGTGGAGAAATATCGAAATAGTAACAACAAAATTTAGAGCTTTTGATATTACCAAACAACATGTTCAAATATTATTTTAATTTAATTTTTATAGTTTAAAAAAAGAGTAAAGTTTGATATTTTACAATTCAAATAGCTTGAACCAAAAAGAAAAAAAAAATTGAAAAAATCATGTGATGATTCATTTAATCATCTAACGTTTCAGCATGAAAAACTTTAATAATATTCACACTTACTTTTTGAGAGTTTATAATAAAGATAAGTAACTTAAAATGAAGTTTTGGCTGAGCTATTTGCTTTGGTTGCTTCTGAAGCCGTGTAACCTGATATGTTTTATTTTGCCTCCGTTTGAGAAGTGGGTTAATTTTTTAAATTTTTGATTTTTTTGATTATTTTAGCCTAGATTAAAAAACTTAGTTTGGAAAAGATTTTTTAACTTTTTGACTTTTTTGGCTTTTTTTTGTGAGAGAAGAGTGTAATGATTATGGATTGGATGCGATATTTTGTTTGTTGTGGTTAAAATATTCTATTTTGTCTTTTGTGACTAAAATAGCCAAAAAAAAACTCTTGCCAAACAGAGTAAATCTAAAAAAAATATTTCAAGTTTGAAATTATGTCCATTATTTTTCTCTAAAAGAAATTTTTGGGCATAGCACAGGTATATTAGTAGTATAATTATATCAAAATTATAAGAATTATTATATTTTTTTTTCTAAGGTACTGGCTTCTCTCGAGTCCTAATCTGGATTATAGATGATTGTTCGGGCCTGTGGGCTCACAAGTTCCGTTTTGATGAGTAATTGTTCATTTTATCAAATTCAGTAGGTATATCATCCATAAAAAAAAAATTAAGGCCTATTTTGAGAAGTTGGTAATAATCTGCTTTTCAGATTATTATCAACTTCCTTTCTCACAAAAAGGCTGCTTATAAGCAGCTTTTCACCAAAAAGCTGATTATAACCATCTTCCCAAAATAATCCTAAGTCAATCCAATATTTATAGCATTTTTATTTTATATAATTTGTTGTAAAAAAAAATTAATGATCAATATGTTTTAAAAGCATACTATCTATTTTTTTTAGTACAAATTTAATAAAATGAAGAAGTTATGAATATTGATTTTTTTATGAATAATATATATCCAGAATCTCATAAAATGAATAGTTTAAATTATTAAAATAGGGGCCATAATGAACACCACGGGCTGAACTTTCAATTTGAATTAAGACTCGAGAGAAGCCTCTGTCTTTCTTTAAATTTCCATGCCCCGGTGATATTTTGACTAAAATAGTTAAAAAGTCAAACCAAGTTATTTCCTTCGTCCAAAAATATTAGTCATTTATTTTATTTTTTATTGTTCCAAAATATTAGTCTCTTTTCAAAAATCAAGTACAAAAATAACATGAATTTCTTATTTTGTCCTTTTTTTAAATTCATTCACAATATAAAAAGTACAGTTATGATATTGATATTCTTCAAAAAATATACTATCAAAGAATAATTTTAAAAAATTAAAAATTTTAAAATATAATAATTGCACTACTAAAAAACTTTTAATTTTCAAAAAAAGATTATTATTTTAGAACGAAAGAAGTACCGTATCACTCCCTTTATATTTTTTTACATGTCGTTTAATAAAAAGTCAAATAAATTAATTAAAATAGTCTTCTCAAATGAGCTCTAATTATCAACGGAAATGGTTCAGAGCTCGAAAGTAAGGAGCTCGAAACGGCTCGAAATCGAAAAACAGAGGGAAGAGGAGAGGAGAAAGAGGAGGAGGAGAGAGGGAGGAAGAAGAGAGGAGAGGTCGTCGCAGCTGGTCGCCTCCGTCGTCGCAGCTCCCGCCGTCTTCGCAGCTGATCGCCTCTCGCCGCCGATGCTCGTCGCCTCGTCGCCTCGTTCGTCACCTCAGATCGTCGCACCACCGCCACCGCCTTGCCCCGCCTCCTCCTCCAGCAGATTTATGGCCCCCTCCCCTCCCTTCCCTCCCTCCTCCTTCCCCTCCCTTCTTCTTCTTCTTCTCCTTTCTTTTTCTTCGTTCTGAAACCAGAAAAAAAGAAAAAAAAAAAAAAAAAAAATTCGACACCAAAACGACATTGTTTTGGTGTCGAGCCGCGATTTCGAGCTACGTAGCATGGTCGAATTATCAATTGCCAAAATTTGTTGGGAAAAATAACTGCACATGCAACAAAAAAATATAAAAACATAAAATATATATATGATATTTTAATTATTAAAATATATATAAATATTCCTGCACGAACTGTGCAGTTATTTCTCTAAATTTGTTTGTCTGAAAGCACGCGCTCAATCGCACGGTAGCGCGTTGTTTCGGTTGTTTGTGGGCGATTGCAAAGCACTCTCCACTGAGCGCGTGAGAAGAGAATTCTTCAAAACTGGTAAAACTCTGAATTTGAATGCAAAATCTAGAAGAGGATCTCAAGAAAATCTTGACGGACGTTGTTAGCGTACAATTGAAGTCCGCATAATTGGTCATAATTACCCCTAATTAGGGGTTGAACTTAGAGGGGTATAATTGTAATTTTAGTGCATATAGGGTGTGATGTCAGCCCATGCGTGATGGGACTTCAACTCAGATTAATTGGTATAGGTTGATTGAAATGACTGTGTAGCCCCATCCTCCAGAAGTTATTTGATAGTCTTGGCCACAGCGCCTAGTAGTGCGTCAAATATGTTATGATTGGTAAAAGGCATATGGTCATAATTTTATGTTAGAGCATTTCTAATTATTATTGTTATAATTGTTATTATTATAATTTGACAAGAAATAGTATTATTTTGTTAAATTATAGCAATAGTATTTTAATGGTCATTTGTTATTTTAGTAAATCTCAATCAGTTTTTTTTTTAAAATTTGTAAATATTATTTAGATATAGATTTTTTTGCGATTTTACTTTTATTTATTTTTTATCTTTTATGACATTTTTTTACCTGTTTGTAAAAAAAATTATATATTTATATTATTTCCAACTTGACAAATATAAAAAAAGAAAAAAAAAATTCAAAAATTGGAAAAAAAAAAATTAAATATAGTTGGTTAACATATAATATAATTCACCCCACCAAAAATTTAAATCATACTAAAAATTAGCTAACATTATACATTTACAAAAATAATATAACATATTGTTTTGTAGAAAATATTCAAAAATAAAAAATAAAAATTGACGTGAAGAGTTTCTATTTATAGAAATTTGAAATATTACCGTTTAAAAAAAAAATAACCGTTTGAAGATAGTTGTTGTTATTGAATTTTTTTTTTTTTTAATTTTTAAACCAAACAAAGCACAATGACTATTTTAAGGAAAGAATGGGAGATCACAACCGTCCACGTCTAAAATGTTCAATGGTTGAGATGATTCTCTAGAATCATCCAACCCTCTCCTCTCACCCTCATCACACTGAGAATCATTGTTAGGGAAAATCGATGTGATTCCCTACAGGTAAATCAATCAATGGGAATAAAAACTAATGCGGAAAAATTAAATCAGTAGCAACACAAGAATTTTTACGTGGTTCCCTCAATGTGAGGTACGTCCACGGGATCAAAATCTGATTCCACTATCAACCAAATAAGTTCCAAACGATTACAAACGAGACACTAATGGTCTCACAAAACCTCCCTTAGGTGAATTCCAAATAATCACAAATAAATAATAGGAAAGACCTCACTAAATAGATAAACCAAAATCTTCAAAACCAAAGTTGAAGAAGACCCAAAATAATCAACCCAAATCCACTTCAGAACAGAGGCAACATAACCATCAACAAATCAAGTAGCCTTGATAAATCTTCACTCTTCGGCACTATTGTGAATCTAGAGTTTTTTTTATCAAAACCTTAGTTGTTTCCAAATTGGATTGGGTCTCTACAAATTAAATATAATATATAAAAATATATTATAATTAATATCAAATCAAATTAAACTCTTTTTCCAAAACCAATTGGGTCCCACACTCCAATAAGGAGGTATACCCAACAATTCTCCCCCTACCGACTTAGGTGGAGACATCAACCATACCCGCCAAAATTCGACACTTTAAATGTTTGTCCCTCGACAAAGTCTTTGTCAACATATCTGAAATATTATCATATGTGTGAACCTTTTCGAGTTGTAACAATTTCGAATCTAACACATCACGAATCCAATGGTATCTCACATCAATGTGTTTCGATCTCGAATGAAAAATAGAATTTTTACTCAAGTGAATAGCACTTTGACTATCACAATAAAGCACATACTTTTCTTGCTTTAAACCCAACTCTTGCAAAAATTTCTTCAACCATAACTCTTCTTTGCAAGCTTCCGTAATGGCAATAAATTCAACTTCGGTAGTTGAGAGAGCAACACATTTTTGTAATTTAGATTGCCATGCCACAGCTCCCCCTGCAAAAGTCATCAAATACCCCGAAGTAGATTTCCTAGAATCAACATCACCAGCCATGTCAGAATCTGTGAACCCATCAAGCATCGGCTTACCATCCCCAAAACACAGACACAAACACATCTTCGAAGTCCCTCCAAGATATCTTAGAATCCATTTTACCGCTGCCCAATGTTCTTTACCCGAATTAGAGAGAAACCGACTCACCACACCAACGGCGTGAACAATATCCGGCCTTGTACAAACCATGGCGTACATCAAAGAACCAACTGCTGAAGCATAAGGAACTTTCAACATCTCTTCTTTGTCTTTCTCACTTGTAGGACATTGATTCGAACTAAATTTGAAGTGACCCGCAAGTGGACAACCAACCGGCTTTGCTTTATCCATGTTGAACCTCTCAAGAACTTTCTCAATGTAGCTCTCTTGAGACAACCAAATCAGCCCCTTTTTGCGATCACGAACAATTTTCATACCAAGTATTTGCTTTCCCGGTCCCAAGTCTTTCATAGCAAAAGATTTACTCACTCCAATTTCAACCTGTTAATCATGGTAGAATCTTGACCCACAATTAACATGTCATCAACATAAAGCAAAAAAATAATAAATTTGCCATCCGGGAAATTTTTCACAAACACACAATGGTCTGAAGTGGTTTTTGAAAAACCATTATTCATCATGAAAGAGTCAAATTTTTTGTACCATTGCTGTGGAGCTTGCTTGAGGCCATACAAACTTTTCTTCAATTTGCAAACAAATTTCTCTTTCCCTTTTTCCACAAAACCTTCTAATTGCTCCATGTAAATTTCTTCTTCAAGATCACCATGAAGAAATGCGGTCTTCACATCAAGTTGCTCAACTTCAAGGTTCATACTTCCAGCCATGCCAAGTACAACCCGAATAGAAAACATCTTTACAACCGGTGAGAAAATCTCGTCAAAGTCAATACCTTTCTTTTGCCCAAAGCCTTTCACAACAAGACGTGCTTTGTACCTCAGATTCTTCCTATCATTCTTCAATTTGAAAACCCACTTATTTTTCAGAATTTTCCTCCCCTTAGGCAATTTCACTAAATCATAAGTGTGATTTTCAAGTAAGGAATTCATCTCCTCTTCCACTGCCTTTTTCCAGTCATCTTTCTTTGCATGCTCAATTGCTTCTTGGTAGCTCTCGGGCTCTCCTTAATCGGAAATCAACACAAATTCATTGGGAGGATACTTTCTTGAAGGTTGTCGGTCCCTTGTAGATTTTCTCAACTCAAGTTGTGATGGCAGTTCTTGAGTTGGATGCTCTTCCTCAATTTCTGGTTCAACTTCATTAGGATTAGCATCATCCTCCACATCTTCAATAGGTGGCTGCACATCTCCTCCATTTTCATCATCAACTGAAGATGAAGGAGATGTATCTATGTTAATGAGATCACTAGTTTTTGGCTCCGGTTGATCACCTTTGCCAAAGTCTTCAATTGTTTGGCCTTCAAGAAACACAACATCACGACTTCGAATGACTTTCTTGTCGACCGGATCCCATAATCTATACCCAAATTCATCACGCCCATAGCCAAGAAAAATGCATTGTCTTGACTTACTATCAAGCTTGGACCTCTCATCCTTTGGAATGTAAACAAAAGCTCGGCAACCAAACACTCTCAAGTGCTCATAAGACACATCTTTGCCAATCCAAACTCTTTCAGGAACATCACCATTCAAAGGATAGGAAGGAGACAAATTGATTACGTCAACCGCTGTCTTCAATGCCTCACCCCAAAAGAATCTTGGCAATTTAGCTTGTGAAAGCAAACACCTTGTTCTTTCCACAATGGTGCGGTTCATCCTCTCGGCAACTCCATTTTGTTGAGGAGTCTTCTTAACTGTCTTTTGATGCCGAATACCTTGGCTGCGACAATACTCATCAAATGGCCTAATGTATTCACCACCATTGTCTGATCGGATGCACTTCAATTTCTGCCCTGTTTCTCTTTCAACCATGGCCTGAAAATGCTTAAATACTTCTAGAACTTGATCTTTAGTTTTTAGTAGAAAAGCTCAAACTTTCTTTGAATAATCATCAATGAAAGTAACAAAATAAAGTGCACCACTATGTGTTCTAACTTTTAAAGGACCACAAACATCCGAATGAATTAACTCCAACACATTTTCTTTTCTAGAAGCAACATTTTTATGAAAAGAAACTCTATGTTGTTTACCCGCCAAACAATGAACACAAGTTTTAAGATGTGTATCTTTCAAACCGGGTAGAAGCTCTTTCTTGAACAAAACTTGCAACCCCTTTTCACTCATATGGCCAAGCCGCTTGTGCCACAATTCGGTAGAAGTATCATCTTGAAGTGCATTGGCAATACCTTTACAAATTTTTCCTTACATCGAATAAAGTGTATGAGTCTTCTTGCACTTAGCCACCACCAAAGAACCCCTTGTGAGCTTCCATATTCCATCACCAAATTTGTTGTTGAAGCCTTCATCATCTAGCTTTCCAGTAGAGATCAAATTGAGGCGAATGTCGGGACCATGCCTCACATCTTTAAGCAACAACTTGCAGCCCAAATTTGTTTCCAAGCAAACATCACCCATACCAATAATCTTGGACAAACCTTCATTACCCATTCGAACAGAACCATAATCTCCTTCGGTATAAGTAGTAAAAAAATCAACTCGAGAAGTCACATGAAAAGAAGCACCAGAATCAATCACCCAATTGCTCTCTTGGCCCACAAAATTGATACAATTATCTTCACAAACGACCATGAGATCATCGGTAGTAACTACCGTTGTGTCTTCTTACTTCTTATCCATACTTTTGTCACGTCTTTTCTCCTTATTCTTGAGCTTTCGGCATTCCCGCTTCATGTGCCCTTTCTCATGGCAATAATAACACTCAACGTCTTTCTTTGAAAAAGAACCATCTCTTGACTTGTCACGGCTTTTATCACGACCATGAGGAGTCTTACTCCTCCCCCTTGTTTTGCTTCGGCCTCTCACAACAAATGCTTCCGAATGAGAGGAACCGGCTGATTTTCTTCTAGTTTCTTCATTCAACAAGCTACTACTGACTTGGCCCATTGTGACAACTCCATCAGGTGCCGAATTACTAACTGTCACAACCAAAGTCTCCCAACTTTCGGGCAAAGAACTAAGTAACATCAAAGCCTGCAACTCATCATCAAAAATAATTTTCATAGAAACAAGTTGGTTAACGATACTCTTTATTTCATTCAGATGTTCCGGAATAGGGCTGCCCTCTTTATATTTTAAATTAACCAACTTACGAAACAGAAAAGCTTTATTTGTAGCTGATTTTCTATCATAAAGACTCTCTAATTTTTTCCATAAATCATGTGCCGAAGTTTCAGTAGCAACATGATGAAACACACTGTCATCAATCCATTGACGGATAACACCAACAGCTTTTCGATTTAACCTCTTCCACTCATCATCTTTCATATCATTAGGTTTGCCACAATCACCCTCAATAGGCTCATACAAGTCTTTACAAAACAATAGGTCCTCCATTTTAGTTTCTAAGTTACCCAATTGCTTCCATTGAAGCTAGACATACGACCCACATTCCCCTCCATTGATGTACACAAATAAATAAACCCCAATAAACCGTAAGCTCTGATACCAGTTGTTAGGGAAAATCGATGTGATTTCCCACAAGTAAATCAATCAATGGGAATAAAAACTAATGCGGAAAAATTAAATCAGAAGCAACACAAGAATTTTTACGTGGTTCCCTCAATGTGAGGTACGTCCACGGGATCGAAATCCGATTCCACTATCAACCAAATAATTTCCAAACGATTACAAATGAGACACTAATGGTCTCACAAAACCACCCTTAAGTGAATTCCAAATAATCACAAATAAACAAGAGAAAAGACCTCACCAAATAGATGAACCAAAATCTTCAAAACCAAAGTTGAAGAAGACCCAAAATAATCAACCCAAATCCACTTTAGAACAGAGGCAACATAACCATCAACAAATCAAGTAGCCTTGATAAATCTTCACTCTTCGGCACTGTTACCGAAGCAATAGAATTGGTATATAACAGCTGCACGTTTCTCTTGGGGAAAAACAATACACCAAAAATTATACTGTGAATCTAGGGTTTTTTTTATCAAAACCTTAGTTGTTTCCAAATTGGATTGGGTCTCCACAAATTAAATATAATATATAAAAATATATTATAATTAATACTAAACCAAATTAAACTCTTTTTCCAAAACCAATTGGGTCCCACACTCCAATAAGGACGTATACCCAACAATCATCCCTCTCACTCTCCTCAAACCGATCTCTCATCACACTAAGAATCATCACACTCTCATCACACTGTCTTCCCTTTCACTCTCCTCAAACCGATCTCGCTCTCTCACTCTCGCACTGTCTTCTCTCTCTTCACCGATCTTTGCACGCTTCAATCTCTGTACTCTCCAATCTGTCTCTCTGTCTCGCTCTCCATCTATATACATATCATATATATATATACTTTGATTTTTTGTTTATTTTTCTAGTTATTGATGTGGAGGTGGTCGCAATTTTTCAAACTCAGGTCTCACAATGGCTTCAAACCGGATCTTCAAAGAACTCAAGCATCTCCAGATCTTCGAACAACTCAGGTCTGTGCTCTCCGATTTTTCGTAATTATTTATTTTGATTTTTGGTTTAGTTTTTGTTGATCCAACTATTTTTGTTGATCCATTTATTTTATTTTGATATTTATTTTGATCTTCAAAGAACATCCATTTGATTTTGGTTTGGTTTATTATCATAAAATCTATCTGATTTTTATACTCCCATTTGCATCAACTGATTTGGTGATAAATGATTAAAAAAAAAATGATTCTGAAAAATGATTTGGGTTTGATTCTGAAAACGAACAAAAAAATGATTCTGAAAAATGATTTGGTGATGAATGATTTTGTGAATTTGGCCAAAAAATTGTATAAATTGGGTTTGATTATGATATTTGGGTTTGATTATGAATTTGTTGGGTTTTCTACTGTTTCAAATCTGTTTCTTCAACTGAATTTGGTGCCAAAAATTAGTTGATAATTGCTGATCTGGCAAGTTTGGCAGCTGCTATTCAACCTGCCAAATTTGAGAACAAAAATGGCATCTGTTATCTTTGGCAAGTAGAATAGCAGGCCATTGGAGACCCTGTTTTTGTCATTTTTGTCAAATTTTAGCTTTGGCAGGTTGAATAGCAACTTCATTGGAGATGCTCTTAGGTGTCTAAAGAAATATAAAGAGATATGATAAATTGTGATTAAATAAAGATATGACTACATGGCACCTGTGGACCAAGAAATAATTTTTTTCAGCGAAGACCCAGCCTTTTGGTGTTAATGTATCAACCATGTTTAAAGTTATTGGTTGGTTTAAGGACAGTATCACGTGACGCTCTATGTGTATTGTGATTAGTGGAAGGAATGAAACTTACGATTTTACATTAAGTAATTGAAATATATGATGGGATATGGTAATTTGTGATTGAAGGCACAAAATACACTCCCTACCTCGGAATGGGATCAATGACAAAAGCTACGGATGATTATGGATCTGTCTAATCTAACTAACCCAACCAAACCGACCTAACCTGATTGATTTTGAGCGGATGCGTGTCTTTCAGCGAACAAATACGGATGAAATACTTCAAAATTTATGGATACAGTTTGGATGGCGAATAAACCATTCTGCACCCATATGAACCCGATCCGCCTGTAGATGAAGTTCAAAGAAAGGGGAAAAAAAATGCTAACAAGTAACAATATAGAGTAGAAATAATTAAATATATATTTTTATGAAAATAGAAAACAATATTTTAAAAATATACATGGTGTCATGGTTTGGTATAGACAAATAATTACATATTGCAAAAATTATGAATTATAATTCAAAATTTATAAAGTCTGAACCGTCAAATCGATCACATTTATCTACCAACTCACACTATTCACTTAACCCACATTTATCAATTAATTTTTTTTTATCTATTTAATTATAAATAAATAATAAATAAAATGCCACCTGATTCAACTTCATCCACGGTCTTTCCTAACGAAAGCAGACTCACTTTAAGAGCGAGCTCGAAGCGCGGGCATTGACCCCTTATTGACGTCAACAAAGGAGCTCACTCAGGCAAAGGCAACCAAATTTTAGAGCTAAAAGAACTACAGAGGCAACTAACCGGCTGGGGGTCCTAACCATACACTTTTGCTGGTCCCCTTTGTAGAGATATTGGCATGATAATAGGATTAGTCGGGAACATAACTAGGTGGTGGTTCTGAATCAGCCAATAATTTTTTTCTCCTCTTATTGTTTGGTTAACCTAGGCATTATTCCCTGACTTGTTTTGGGTGCACAAAAAATAAATAATTTACTGACTTATTTAAGTCACATTATTTTTTTATTTTTTTATTTTTTTATATTTTTTTCATAATAAATAAAAAAATCTAAAAAACATCCATAAGCAGTAGTTCATATATTTGTTATAAATAAATTAAAAAAATGAAATAATTTACCCGTCAATATCCTTTGGAGGGATTGTGATCTATTTAGGGCTGTTTTGAGAAGTTGGTAAAAAGTTGATTTTTAATTTTTTACTAAGTTTTTTAGCTTTTTGGAAAGTGATTTGAGAAGTTGGTAAAAAGCTGACTTTTTACTTTTTAGTTTAATATTTATTTATGGTGTCAAATCAAATTAAAATAACCAAAATACCCTTACCCAACATAAAAAATTTATTTTTTTATTTTTTTGTCATAGGGTCTAATTTATAATTTCACACCTGCGTTTTTGGCCCTTTCCAAACCAAATTTGTTGTGTTTTTGACTACTTGTGTTTTTGGAAAATGATCCAAAACGTGGCTTTTTATGGCTCTTTCCAAAACGGCACTTAATCATTTTAGGTTTTTTTATGAACCAGTTAGGCCCAATTGATTTTGATAAGATGACTTTAATATATTTTTTTTGAGTGTATTTTTGTATTTATGACATTGTTTCATATAGATTTAAATTCATTGTTGTATTGAGAAAGGAAGGTTGAAGACGCAGATATTATTTGGTGAGATTCCATTAAGAGAATCGTGTTGTTGATTGGGGTGGGATTCCAGTTTGGAAGAAGAATGATGTAAACCCCACCCACACAAAGATATTTAACATTAATCCACATTTTCCCATGGATGAGAAACAGAACAATAACAAATTTTGAATGTTCACATTTTGTACGTCTCTCAATTTCATATTTTAAATGTTCGACACACCCATCCACGTAAGATGCACTATGAAATTTACATTCATCACAAGTGTATTTGTAATACAGTTTGAAAACTCACACCACCATGGTTATCTCAACATCATTACCAAGAATAACAGTAACAAACTACACATGGTAACTCCATATGAAAATAATAATAACAGTTGTGATTTGTGGCACTAAATTTTCTGGCACTAATGGCACTAATTTCTATATCAGGTAAAAAAAAAAAACAAAAACAAAACAAAGTTACCAAAACAGGAAATTAGTGCCATTAGTGCCAGGAAATTTAGTGCCACAAATTATTTTTTTAATAATAATACACATCAATCGTAAAAACCACATAAAGATCACAAACTCATATAGACCACAGATTTTTAGAGTGCAAAAATTTAGATGTGTCCCACATTATAATACAGTATCAGAACCCACATCATCATCAACAAATTCCACTGTGTAATCTCATAAGAAAGAAAAAACGTAAATGGTTTGGAAAGTGGGTTGATTTTTTGATTTTTTTGACTATTTTAGTTTTGGCTAAAAAGCTTGGTTTGGGAATGACTTTTTGATTTTTTTTTGTGAGAAAAGAGTAATAATTATGAATTAGATGTGATATTTTGTCTTTTGTAACTATTTTAGCCAGAAACTATCTTCCCAAACATACGCATAAAAATCCTAGAAAATCACAAACCCACATGGACCATAATTGTTGGATGTGCACAAATCCACACGGGGGTTTCAAACTCGAACGGAATAGGTAAATCGAACAGATATATTGTGCACAAAACCAACACACAAACCCTAGAAGCACATTCGTACCAGAAATTCACACCCAACAAAATATACAATGGCTCTATTTGGCAAGTGAGTTTTGAGTTATTTTTTGGCTAAATTCACAAAAAGACATAATAAGACAAAATATCATATCAAACTCATAATCATTTCACTTTTTTTCTCACAAACATCCCATTTAATTACAAAAAAATTTAGTCATAAAATGGGCAAAGAGTGTGCTTTGAGGAAATGCGTAATTTCATAAAATAAACAAAGAGTAATGTTAGAGATTTCAAAAGTTTTATCAAAATTTTTATCAAATGTTTCACATAAATTTGAGACTCACATAATGTGGATTTCGTGTGTACCCATACTTATATGAGACATAGAATTTTTAATAGAATTTTAAAATTTATAACATTTTTTTATGGGCAAATCCCTATTTTGTGACTCAAACTCAGCACACTCGTGCATAACTTGGGCTAGTTACGCAATTCATAGAAACAACAACGGACTAAACAAATCATAGGATAAAGAAATGAGATGTATTGGTGCTTTCCTTTAAAAAAATTAATTGAGAGATAAAAAATTTTAGTTTTGATTATTACTTTTTATTTATAAGGAATTGCATTAAACGTGTCAATAATTGTAAATTAGAAAAGGATATATATGTCTACTTTGTAAACACTCTCTAGACTCATTGATATGTCAACAAAATAATTGATTGATAATTAGAAAATAAATTAGAGAAAGAGTTGATTTAGATATTTTAATAGAATGCCAAATCATTGGGCCTATAAGGTAGGTTTAATTTTTAGACCTGAATAGTAATACTCTTATAAATTTAACAGGAAAAATTACTTATCAATGAAAGGTTAAAAAAATATTTATATATTAAAGATAAATTTTATAAATATTAAAATATATAAAGAAAAACTTTTTCATCTACTCACCTCGTTTGACAACATTGAAAAATAATCTAAAAGTAAAACAATTATTAAAAAATTTAAAAAGTCAACAAAAACCAAAAGGTCAAATTTTTTTTTTGTTTTTTTTTGTTTTTTCATTCTCTCTACTTTTTGTAAATATTTTTGTAAAAAATTAAAAATTAATCTCAAATTTATTTTTTTTCATCTCATAGTCAAAAAAAATTAAAAGTCACTAAAAAAAACATTTCCAAACAATACCTGAGTAATTATTTTTTAACTGTTACACTGACATGTATTTTTCACAATTTAATAAGCACTCATTATTGTCATGGTAAATCTTCATAATTCTAAAAAAATATCATTACTGGATAGCTTAATTGGAAGTTCATTTGTTCTGTAATGCAATTTTTTTAACCTCTTTTTTACTAACGTTCTTTTTGTTTGGACAAAAAATATTATTTTTTAATATTTTTTTAGTATTTGTTATAATAAAAAATATTTTTTATGATCAATAAAAAATGAATTTATTTAAATAAAATTTTATTTTTTACTTTTAAAGGGTTAAAAATATTTTTCAAACTAAAATCTTACTAGTGTTACTATACTATCACCATCATTCTCACCTCTACAACCACATCACTATCACCACAGTTACCATCATTATCGCTATCGTCATCACCACCAACCCCCCCTCCACATCTACGTCTACATCCACATTCACATCCATCAAATATAGAAAAATACTTTCGATGTTTTTTTGTAATACCTTAACATAATTGAAAAAATCTTTTTTTACCTAAACAAATTATTGTTTTGGGAAGTAGATTTGGCAACTTGGATTAGATTGGGTTTGGGGTTATTTTAGACAAAAAAAATAAAATAAACTTTTTAGGCTGATAAGATAAAATGTCACATCTAATCTATAATCATTACATTCTATCTCTCACAAAAAGTCAAAAAAATTAAAAAACTTATCTCAAATGAAACCTTTTAACGTCAAGTTAAAAAAATTAAAAAGTTAAAAAGTCAATTCACTTTTCAAAAGAACTCAATTTTTTTTTTTGATTTTTAAAATATATATATATATAAATAAAATTATGATACGACTAAAACAAAATTAAAAACTAAAAAGTTGACTCTAACCTCTTCCTAAAAAGGTCAAACAGTGTGATTGTAAAAGGAATGCTATAAATTTCTCAAACTAGTTTTGGTGTCTTCTATTTTTTCAATGAGGAGTATGATTATTGGCTGATCATTGGCTAATTTGTTCAGTGGGGCTGCTGGAGTTGTCCTCTCAATCAATAATGTCACAAGAGTTTTTATTAGAGAAATAATGTTGACTGGGATTAGGCACAGGTTATTCGAATTGCACAATTTACTTCATCTAAATTGATTCATTTATAAATGGACGGTTTCTGAAATATAATATGAACGGATGTGGTTTGAAGTATGATATTATTGTAGGTTGTGGATTTTATTCGCACCTACAAGAATATGTATTTGCACTTAGACTTTATATATATATATATATTTAAAAACTTGGACTATTGATTTCCTTCATCCTATCCTAAATATTTTTAGATTTTGAATGATTTTACTTTAATCGTATTGTTGGGTAATGAATGATTTAATTTAGGATTTTGAAAAATGTCTTTGTGTTAGTTTATGATTTTATTTAAAAATTTAGAATTTTGAATGGTTTGCTTGTGTTAGGAATTGATTTTGTTGTATTTTTAATTTTATAAGTTTTAATTCATTAATTATTAATGTTGAGCGTTTTAGAAAATGAGGAGAAAATGGTCCAAAATAAATATTTACAAAATGAAAAAAAAAAGCTCAAAAATAAATTTTTAAGGAAAAAAGTCTAATCCGCAAACTGTCCGTAACCGTCCGCACATCTGCGAACTCTATCCGCACAAATCGAAACTCGTACTGTTGGCGGTTGCGGGTTCAATTTTTCCCAAACAGCACATATACGGGTGGGTCCAACCACAAACCGAACCATCCAAAGCCGAATCGCGAGCACCCATTGACTTGTATTTGTTAAATAATGAGGAATAAAAGATGATGTATTATTATATATATTTTTTATTTATTACATAAATAATATCACATAATATTGGTGAATTATCTTATAATTTGCCCTAATTATTTGAAAAAAAAAAAATATCCTTAAAATATTATGAATTAATGTTGATTGACGCTTTAGTATTGGTGAACTCTATATTTATAAGGGTTTTAGGTTTGGATTTAAGTTTTATATGAAATAAGAGAAGATATTATGCAGGAGGGCGTATAATAAAAATATAGACTATTTGTATACGGTCCGGATCGGTTCCAATCCGGAACCATGGCGTTCAATCCGGAACCAATCCGTGAATTACGGATTTTTAATTTTTCAATCCAGAACCGAACCACGGATTCAAAAAACCAATCCAAACCTACTGGATTGGACTGGACTGGATCGGATTACGGATTTCACGGATTCCTTACTCAGCCCTAGTTAAATATACTAAAATCTCACCAAACTAATTTATTATTCTCATTTGTAACTTATACATGTTAGTTTTCTTAATTATAAAATTTGTACAAATGTACTTTCTTAAAAAGTGATTTAGGTTGGATGAAAGTGATACATTTTTATAGTTGAGGGGATTAAAATATGTGGGACGTAAAGTAATATTAACTACTAATTGAAGGGTTCATGATGTAATTAACCATATTTATTAGAGTTGGAATTGTAAAATAGATGATGTTATTCACGAACAATTCTAGTTTAATTTATTTAAAATTCATTTAAGGTCAAGTTATTAATTTACTGAAGGAAAATTTAAACTAACATCCCTCTCTAACTTTTAGTAATGGAAAAAATTCCACAATATATATATATATATATATATTTATAACCTAAGATCCCTCACCCACACTTATATATCACACCCACTCTCTCCTCTATTTTAATCGATCTAGGTTTTCAATTGTGGTTCTTTTGAAGAACTATGCTTCTTCCATATGGTGTTTGGATGAGCTTGTGGAGATACTTGAATGCAGCAGCACAATTGTTTGTTCGATTTTTTATCATGTGAAACCATCTGAAGTAGGAAGCCAAACATGATAGAGTTTATGATTGCGGATTGCTAGCATGACTATGACATTAGGGATTTAATTTCTAAAATTTAAAGTTATTTACGTATTTTGCTGGGTTTTGCTCAATTGTTGTTGTATTAATCGATATATATATATATATATAATTTCTTTGGTCAAAATACAAAGAAAATTGGTCAAAACATAGAAAAATTTGTAAACAAATAAGAGAAATTTCAACTCAGAAAAATTTCAAAATACAGAGAAAAATTTCAAAACACAGAGAAATCTTCTCTATGTTTTGAAATTTCTTTAATCGAAAATTCTCTGAAAAAATATTGAGTGATCCCAATCACTATAAAAATATTGCATGTCTTTTATCTTATAAAATTTTAATACTAGATACCTTAAAAAAAATTCCCCTTTAATGAATGAGATCGAATTAGACAATGAAAAATGCTTCAGACAAGTGTTAAATTTTAATTTGTTAAATATTCTATCATATAAGATTTAACTTCAATATCACATTAGTAGGAGTGATTTAAGAACAATAAATTAAAAGGATATAACATTATTATTAGAAAATTTCACTCGTTTACCAATCAAAATCTAAGGAGCACCTGACTTTGGGGTGTTTTGGCAACTTGACTTTTAGACACTTTTTTAGATTTGTAGCAAAAGTCAAAAGTTGACTTTTTTGTATTTTTTTTTTTCATTTGGGAAGTCGGTTTTTAGCCACTGGTGAAATTACAATTCTACCCCTCATGGGTCAAAATGTGGTGAAGTTGTAAATATTTTAAATTGAATAAGGATAGTTTGGTTATTTTATTGTGATTTGACATGACAAACAAATATTAATCAGAAAAGCTAAAAGCAACTTTTTACTAACTTCTCTAATCATTTGTCTAAAAAAATCAAAAACTTAGTTAAAAATCAAAAAATTACTTTTTACTATCTTTCCAAAATAGGCCTTTGTTTGATTATTAGGCCCATGGGATTGTCGCGCCCGAATAACTAACTCTTGCAATCACTTCATATTTAAAATTAATTTTGTGAATTTTATTTTAGACTCACAGTAATAATTTAAATAATTCATCACGTAAATTCTATTGTGAAGATTGTTATATAAAATATTAGTTTTATCGATTATTAACAAATATATAAATAAATTGTATTTTGTTTTATAAGATATACGGGTTAAATTTAAGGTAAAATATCAATAAATCTCAAAATATAATTTTGTGAATTGTTTAATTTTCTATTTTTTTATTATGAATCCAAAAATTTCATTAAAGTAGAAATTATACAAAAATATAGTCATTTACACGTTTGAGTTTAATTTTCGAGAGATAAAAGTAGGTTTATTTAAATATGAAATTATACATTTAGGCAATCCACACTATAGAGTTTTTGAATTTTCCCTTATTCTGAAATAAATCCCACATTTCCAATATAACACTCGAATGTAACACACTAAAAAACTTCTTAGTGTACTTTTCCCAAACGTAACACTCTAATTGTTTCGGAAGGGCTAAAGTAGCTATTTTAGTCACAAAAGACAAAATAGGCTATTTTAGCCACAAAAAACAAACAATCACATCCAACCCATAATTATTACACTCTTCTCTCACAAAAAAAATTTAAAAAGCCAAAAAGTCCTTCCCAAATCAAGTTTTTTAGCCTAGGCTAAAATAGTTAAAAAAGCCAAAAAACCAACACACTTCCCAAACGGAGGCAAAACTAATCATTCGTATACTTTTTCTAAATGTAACACTTTAATTAATGTAATCTCAAACATAATACTTTAATGTAACACACTTTAATATAACACATAAAAATACTAAAAAACTTCTTAGTGCATTTTTTTCAAACGTAACACTCATAATTAAAAATTATATTCCCAAAGCTATTCTAAGTAATTTTTGTACTCCTTTTAGAATGATTTCAAGAATCCCACATCCTTTTGAAAAGGTTTAATCTCACATCTTTTTTTTAGAGTGTTACATTTGAGTGTTATGTATAGAAAAATTACACTAAGAAGTTTTTGTGTGTGTTACATTGAAGTGCTACATTAAAGAATTTTTTTGAAGTGTTATATTGGAGTGTTACGTTTGAGTGTTACATTGGAGTGTTACAGTTTGAAATTATACATTTATCCAAAACTTACTAAGAAATTTTTGTACTCCTTTTGAAATGTTTGAAGAATCCCACATCATTTTAAAATATTTGAAGAATTCTATATTTCAAGTTATGTTTATAATCATTTTGAAATGTTTGAAGAATTTCACATTTCAAATCATTCCAAATAAAAAAGATTTTCTTATAAAAATTCATCTTAAATTTGATTCATATAGGTTGTGTGTCTTACCTTTCTAACATTAAAAAAAAAAAAAAAAAAAAAAAAAAAAGAGAACGAAACATAATAGAAATAAGGGTATAATAGTAAATCTAATTTTTAAATAATATATTAAATCTATCTTTTCAAAATCAATGGGACTAATTAGTTTATAAGAAATTTCTTAAGATTAAATGGATTATCATTTCTTAAGATAAGATTTATAAGTAAATATTTTTCTTAAATTTAAACTCATAATTGCCATCTATTTTAAAAAATAACATGTAATTTGTTTGAATCTAGTGATATCTGATAAAACTAATTTTTTAGTGAGAGGGTAATTTATGTCTAAATTAGGCCGAGCTAAGTAGAAGACTTCTTTGGTAATTGGGCCGCAAGATGGATCGAGGTAAAACAGACTTACTTCGGTCCAAAAGACTAAGCGGTTGTGGGCCGAGCTAGCTAGGCACTGTGCTTGGGAGAGCCGAGCTAGCTTGGCATTGTGCATTGGAGCACCGAGCTAACTCCTACCTCGTACTTGGTTAGTTCGGTATTAAGTAAACAGCCTAGTTGGAGCATGTCAAACCGAGGTACACGTAGTGAAAGGAAGAACTGAGCTAGTTGGAGCTCGGTCTAGTTTGCGGCTTTAGCATGGTCATGTTAGCTCGGTCGTATTGACATCTAACCATGGTAAAACCATCTCACTTGGTTTAAGCAGTGAGGGGTGTTGAAAGATAAGCATTATCTTTCAGGAATATGATTCCTAGGAGGACTTTACATGGAGGAGTAAGAGTCCTACTAGGATTGTGCCACACGGAACCTATAAAAGCTTACAACATTATCTATGGAGAGATAACGCAACTTTGATTCCCGAATACACAGAGTTTTTGTCTATTTGTCTATTTTGCTGACTTAGGCATCAGAGAGGTATCCGGTACACACCCGCCGGCTAGCTCACGTTTGTGTTTTCAAGGAGTAAAGCAACGACGTACGGAGGAGCGCAGACTTAATCAACAGGATTATACGAGAAGAATATTTATTGCTCGTACATTTAGCATAACTCATCTTCATTGTTGGCCCTATGAGATGAATAGTTTCAATCATTGTTGTGAGTTCAAGTTGTTTAGTTTTAATTTTTTGAATTTAATTTTTTAAAAATTGAGTTTTTCATTTTTTATGTTTTCTTGTTTTCACTGGCCCTGTTTAGTAGAGTTGTGGGAAAGTGCTTATAGCTTATGCCTAAACAGCTTATAGCTTATAACTATGAACATAAGCTGATTTCTAACTTATAAATTAAGTATCTCCTGCCCCACTCAAAGAATAAGCTGATTTCTGACTTCCAAAAAGTTATAAGCTATAAGCTATAAGCTAAACTAAACACATCAAAATAGCTTAAATTAAGCTGAAAACTGAAATAAGCAGCTTTTAAGCTGCACCAAACAAGCACACTAAGTTTTTAAAATATTCTAAATATATATTGTTTTAATTTTTAGATACACTTAATATAAATACAATTAAAAAGTAGAATATTTGTAAAAAAAGTCTTTACAAAATTTACTAAATACCAAAAATATATTTTTAAAAAAAAGATACAAAAATTCAGTATGTTTTCATATTCTTATATATTTATTAATTTTTTTAAAAAAAATTATAAATATTTTTCTTTTAGGGTACATCTAGGTTTAGGTATATTTAAAAAATAAAAAAATACGTAAAATATTAAAAAATTTTACTAAAAATAAAAAAAATATAAAATAAAAAATTAA
>JAXFYN010000246.1:0-61709 GCA_036172215.1 Camellia granthamiana | reverse complement strand
TTTTGTAGTCGAGCAGTATTTTTTAAACAAATAGAACAGGCATGGATTTCACAGCATAAGAATCTAAGATTAGGAGCGTTAATTTCAAGGGAATCTAAACTGGAGATTAAACTTGAAAGTATGTCAGCAATAACAACAACTTCGTAAAAATTTCCCAAATAACACAACTCCTAAAAATTAATCTAATCAGTAACAATTGGATGGAACAAATGCACACAACTTGTAGACAAGAATCAGGAATTTAGCTGCCACATGCACACCATTGGTTGTTAGTGTGGAGTCTGTGAGATAGTAACTAGAATAGGAAGTAGAAAACAATTGATGGAGTCATTTTTGAGAGGAAGGCCTACCAGGCAGTCTCCTAAGAATTGGAGGCTTCAAAGCTTCTTCTGGAACTTCATCCCACATACTCTCATCATGTATGGGATGAATAATATTGTCACGACCCCAACCCGCCCCTAGTAGGATGGTGCCATGATGGCCAGTAATCTGGGATCACCGAAGGCCAACTTTCAAAACTCACACACAATCAGAGTAAAATATAGGGGGCTAACAAGTGCGGAAGCAATATATTCAATTACAATTGGTCCATAAGAGCTGTGCATAAGTCAAATGAAATGGCATACATCTTTACATAACTTTACAATTTGGATATAAGCAAATTGAATTATACATTACATCTTAACAAAAGGGCTTTACAGCCGACATATACAAAGCATAACGAATACAAATCCAGAAGCAAGATCTACAACACTGCCGACGTAAACAAATATAACAAATACAAGTCAAGAGATCATCGCCTGCAGAACTGCCGATGTAAACATAAGGTTGCCGACCAAAAACACAAAATGCCGACATAAATATTGCCGACATAAACATGCATACAAAACATCGGGCACAAACACACATCTCGGCGTAGCCGACTTCTTGCTTGGAACCTACATATATATAGAGAGGGTGAGTATTGAAACTCAGTGAATGGTACAAATAATAAAGGGGTTCAATGAATGATTCCCGAGGCTCTTGCACAACATACATTTATCATAGCTTGTTCAAAACTTATACTTAGCATAACTTGTTCAAAACATATACTTAGCATAACTTGTACGAAACATACTTGGCAGAACTTGCATCAAAACAGGGGATGAACCGTACTTATCAATCAAATCTTACAAAACTTGCTTACTTACGTGACTTAGGCCCGTAGCCCTTTTCACCATATTGTGAACCCAAGAGGTGTCTCACACAGACTCTAGAGGTGGCTCACACTGTAGCACTTAGCTCCGTAGATTCTAGAGGTGTCTCACAGTATAGCACTTAGATCCGTGCAGCACTTTGCTTCATAGCCCTTACTCACAGAATATTGTGAACCCAAGAGGTGTCTCACACAGACTCTAGAGGTGGCTCACACTGTAGCACTTAGCTCCGTAGATTCTAGAGGTGTCTCACAGTATAGCACTTAGATCCGTGCAGCACTTTGCTTCACAGCAGAATGGCATAAGCCCTTACAGATTGGCATAAAGCCCACTTGAACACGAGAGACTTATCTTGAATGTGCCACTAAAGCTTATAGTCCTCTGGCACATAAGGACTCAACATGTTGACATCAAAACAAAGCTTATACTTGATACATCAAAATGAGGGTAATCATTCATGCTTAACAAATACTTTTCAAACAAGACAAAACAAAGCTTATCAAAACCTTATAACATAACTTTATTAAAAATACCACTCACTTAGTTCTTGGAACGTCGGATTCACAGCAAAGGTCCAAGTCCTACAAACACATAACAAGTCTACTGAACATACTTCTCAGAACAAGTCTTACATGCATGCAAATGATCTCGGAAAACATGCTGGGAGTCAAAACACTGTTTCACATGTCAAGGGGACATGCTAGGTACCAACCAGGCCTTTGCCGAGGTCCCACACCTCCTAGCCGAGGTGTGGTTGCCACGGCTTCGGCGTGCAACCGCATGCCGAGGTTCATACAAGACAAACCAAAGGTGCAAGTGATCATGCAAGGTAGGCCAAGGTGAGATACGATGCTTGGCCTAAGTAGGTCTAGGTGAGAATGATCTCAGCGACTACACTTCGGGAAGTGAAGTCTGGAAATCTGGGTTTCCACCCGTGAAGAACATGAAGAACATGAACATGAACATGAAGAACATGAATGCTAAAAATCATAACTTGCTTATACAAAATCTGGGTTTTCATGCCATGAGTTTGAAAACATGGACCTGGGTACCCATACTTGAAGATCATATGAAAACAAACAAGAAAACATAAATCTTGGCATGAGCTTTCGGATCAAAACATGACTTTTCTTGAAGAACACTTGAATACCATTTTCTCTTTCCAAAACCGAGCTTCAAAACGATGCATGGCTTTCAAAACATATTCAATCATGCAATGTAACAACATAAACATAAGGAACAACACGAGAGGATCAAGAATCTAACCTTAGAACACGAATCTAACGGTTGGATCTCTCGGAATCAAGCTTGGATCTCTACTCTCTCTCTAGGACTCCTCTCCCTCTTCCTTAGAGCTTCTCTCTCTTCTCCAAGACAAGAATGTAACAAATGATGGGTTTCTCTCTCTAACGGCTGACTTAACACTCAGCTCGGCCACGTGGCGCTACCGGGTTGGTCCTCCTCAAAAGGTGACTGATTGACAAGACTAGCTTCTGACAAAGCGTATCTAACAAGCTTCACAGCAAATACCCCGGCAAGTGATGACATCGGCAAAAGACAAGACATCGGCAAAGGCAAGACATCGGCAAAACAAAGGACAATGACCTCAGTTAAGAACAACACTTCGGCAGGTCAAGGAACAATGATCTCGGCTAGGAAGAACAACACTTGGCCCAGCTGTGCCACACCTCGGCCTAGATGTGCCACACCTCGGTCTAGGTCGTACCACTTCCAGGACAAGATCACTTGGGTTCAAGATAACATCTCGGCCCAGATAATACACATCTCGGCCTCGGCGATAAACACCTCGGCCCAGATGATAATCATCTCGGCCAGTATGCCAGAACAAGGGTAGAGATCAAACAAAGGGATTCCAAAACAGTTAGAGGCTTAAGATGACCTCGGCTTGGATCAACCTAGGCTTCACATAACTTAGGCTTGGCATGACTTAGTCTTAACACAACTTAGGCTTATCATAACAAGGGAGGAACAAAGCATACATATACACTTAGGCAAACCAAATACATGCAAAACAAGGCACAATTCATGATAGCAAATCTTAACATGGCAAATCACATACTGCATGCAAGCATGACTAAGGCATGAAATGTGGGTTGTTACAAATATCCCCATATGCACCTAAGAACTTATGCCTCTAATAAGCTTGATCACAAAATGTTTCAATGTTCATTCTCCTATGAGAAATACAAGCAGCTGCATGCTTGCAAGGGACTCTAGTAATGTCCCAAACTCTACAACAACAGGACCTACTTAGGAGGTTTACAATGTGTACAGTAACACCTTCCATCACTTGATGTTCATCTCCACCAGCAAATGTGATCTTACACATCCTTGATTTGAAGACAACCCCATCTAACTTCTTCTTAATGGTAGGGGTCACCAAATTTTCCCATGTAGCAGCTTTCTCAAACCTTTTATGCAATTTTCCCATTAATTTGGTCCTAATACTTTCCAATATTGTAATGACAAGTTTCCCTCTTACATTCCCAATCCAATTGTTAAATGATTCAACCATGTTGCTGGTGATATGGTCACTTTTCACTCGAGGATCAAAGGTGTGTCTAGCCCAAACTTCTTTATATGCTGGTTTTGACACCTCTTCAATTTGCCTCATAGCTATGTTGTAATCCTTCTGAGTATATGCTCTAGCTGCAGCCCAAAATGATCCCCTAAGCTTCAAACCAGGAAATTTTGATTTAAAATTGTTGAAGAGGTGTCTACAACACCTCATGTGAGTTGCTTCAGGCATGACTTCCTTCAAGGCAAGTTCAATGCCCTAATACAAAATAAAAATGAACAAAAGGTTATATTATAAATGCATAAATTCATTAGACAAATTACAAACTAAATTATTTTATTTCAAAGTGCATAAATTTACCTTTTGGCCATCTGACATTATAGTCCATGGCTTGCTTTGAGGACCATCATCAATAATGGTGCGCAGATGGTACAAGAAGAATATCCAACTTTCCTTGCATTCACACTCTACCACAACATATGCTAAAAGAAATAGACCATTATCCCCATCCAAGGCCACGGTAGCTAGCAAGACTCCACCATAAGGACCCTTCAAATGACACCCATCCACACCTATAAAAGGTCTACAACCATCTTTGAACACTTTCTGCATTGCTGCAAGTGAGATGAATATCCTCTTGAACATAACTACATCTAATTTAGGACCAACTCTATCCCTTTTAATTTTCACCAAATTCCCTGGGTTAGTCTTCATTATTTCATTTGCATACTTCAACAACTTACTATATGATGCAGCATGATTACCCTCAATTGTTTCCAATGCCTTCCTCTTCCCCCTATAAAGTTGCATTCTTGAGGCCTCCACACCATAATTTTCAGTCAATTCATTGTGCATAGCTTCAAGAGTCATCCCTGGATTACCCTTAAGGATTCTTATGAATTTTTCTGCTATCCATGTTAATGTTGCTTCAGGATTCCTCTCTACTCTCACACAAGTATGGTCAGGCCCTAATGACTTAATTTTGAAAGTTAATCCATCAGGAAGGAGTAAGGCATGGATTCTCCAATTGCATCCCCTAGAACCACAATAAGCTGTTACTAACTCTCTCATTCTTCAATCTCACCAATGTGAACCCCCTCTCAATTGCATATTCCCTCAAAACAGTCCTAAAGTGGGAGACATCTTCAAACATCATTCTTTTCTCCAATATAATTGTTACCCCTTCTTTAATCTCAAAACATATTTCCCTTCATAAACCTATCAGCATTTATAGCTTTTACATCATGGTCATCACTAGAATAGTTCCCTTCATCATCATTTGATTCATAATCTGACAATCCACCAAGATCAGAACGGTTCCCATCATCCTCATGTATTTCTTCTTCAACTTCTTCACCATTCCATTCTTCATCTTCTTCATTTGAATCAGAAACCATATAAACTTCATTTTCTTCACCATCTTCATAGTCAATATTGTTATCATCACCCAGTTCATTCAAATCCACATCACTATAATCATCCAAATCCCTGAACAAATCATCAACCATACTAGGCCTAGATTGAAAACCCATAGCTGACCTACTATTGCTTCCATGCTGCAAATGCATATCAGTCTCATCGGTCTCTTCGAAGCCCATAGGGGCTGAACTGTGTGCAACGTCAAAATAAATAGGAATTTCTTTAATTCCTACATATAATCCAAACATTCTAAGGAGATCCTGGTCACATTTGAGTTCAATCCTAACTTCTGACCTTGGTACCACACCATATAAATCCAATGCAATCGCATGACTTGCAGGGACATTACTTAATGCAATTTCACAACTATCAGCAATTAAATCCATATGGTTGTACTTGTTTGGGTCTACATTTAGAATGCGACTGATAGATCCTTTATAATGAACCACTATATCATGCCTCATTTCAGTAGCCATTTCCTGATATAACAAGTAAATAATAGACAAATCATGTACACAAAAATGAGAACTCAGTTTATTCCCAATATCCATTCAAAAAAAAAGAAAGAAAGAAAGTTGATCCCCCAATATTGTACAAAATTAGTTTCCTCAACATTAATATGTTTGGTTTGATTTTCATAATCTGTTTATGAATTTTTTGAAAAAAACTAAAAACTAATTTATTGAAATAAAATAACTAATAAAAAACATTCATCAATTTCATATAGTTTTACATTTTTGAAAGAAAAAAAAAAAACTCAAAATTTAAAAATATATATCTTTTTCGTATTTATTTTTGTCAAATTAATTTTTATTTTAAAAAAAAAATCAGAAAAATGATTTTGGAACAAATCCAAACAGACTATGAAATCAAGTATTTTTGTCACAACATTAATGAAATTACAAACTTCATACATAAAGCACAATTAAGTCCAAGTACAAAAATTGGTGATTTAAACACCTCCCCCGGCATATGTTCAGAACTCAAATGACCATCCTACAAAGAGCATATAAACACCATTACAGGTATATGGATAAGGTTTGCAAACCCTAGTCAACAAATTTTGGGGAAAATGAAGTTTCCAGGCAAAAAAAAAAAAACAACACTAAAAGGTAAATTATAAATAGACCCATTTGCTTGTCTTCAACTTCTTAGTTCAAATCACAAAAACACCGTATATAAAGACAAAAACTCAACATGTTTTGAACATGGGTAATAGTGTTCAAACCTTAATAAAAAATTTATGGAGAAAAATGAAATCATACAAACTAAATTTCAATCTATACAAAAAAACAGAGTACAAAACCCATTTTTTACTTCCACCAAACCTCAAACTCATTTACAAAAAATAAGAAATTACTTATACCGATCGTTCATGGAGAAACCCCTTCACAGAGAATACCTTGATCTTTGTCTTCAATGAGTCTCTGTTATCTTCTCTCTACACTCTTTTCTCTTTTCTCTAGAGGCTTCTGAGTCCCTCTCGCCAAATAAGGCTTGTGGTAGGTAAAAAAAGACGTACTGAGATGGCAAATAAAATATCTCTATTATTTTAATGTTTTATACGTATAAAAGTTAAGGTGAACATGTCATTTTACCTTAAAAGTTAACACCGTTAAATCATTACACTGACAAGGGGGGTCAATGTAATTTCCCAAATGTAAGGGGGGAAACTGTAATAAACATAAACCTCAAGGGGTGTCAGTATAATTTACCCAAAAAATAAATCTAAATTTTTTTAAAATACAACTCAAAATTCAAAAATTCAAAACTTAAAATATAACTCAAAACTCTTTTCAAAATTTAAAATTCAAAAACTCTTTTCAAAATTCATAACTAAATAATTTTTTTTCTCTTTGAAACTTAACTTTCAACTCCATATTTAAATCATATTTTTACCCTCAAATCATAATTTTAAAACCAAACAAAATTTTTTTGTTTTACAGTTCGAAGGCAACTGAGAGAGGGAGGGAGACGCAGTTCGGAGACAATGAGAGAGAGAGAGAGACGCACAACCACCATCACCGGTGAGTTCTCTGCCGTCCTCAGCGAAGAGAGAGACGAAACAGGTGCAAAATGAAAGGAGAGAAGAAGAAATCTTTTGAGAAGAACGACGGTCCTCGGCCATTGTTGTCCGCTGGAGCTCTCTCACGCCATAGATTAAACCAGGTTCGTCCTCCAAACTCGCTATTGAAAGAATGAAAGCAGGTTGAGAAATTGAATTCTAGATTGAAAAGTTAGGGTTTTTTATTTGGGGCTTTGATTTGTAGATTCTTTTATCTGCATAGTGATTTGAATTCATAGTTGATTTGGGACTTGATTTGTAGAAACCAGAAATTCCCCAATTTTAACTGTTTCAAGGTTTGCTTTTATCCATTTGGGTTGAGTCTGGCAACTATTTGAGATATACCAATCAGAGAAAACTGTTTCAAGGTTTTCTTTTATCCATTTGGGTTGAGTCTGGCAACCATTTGAGATATACCAATCAGAGAATTAATAGCTCACAATAACAATCTGAGTTTTTGTCACAAATGAGCCATTTTTCATAACTCCAAATTTGATTTTACTTCATCTTTTTTTCTTGTAATCTTTGTTGTCTGACATCAAAACATACAATTTTTAGCAGTGGAAACAAATCAGTAGCACTTCTTGTTGATCTGCATATATAAAACTGCTACATATTATGTTTTGTTTTCCTTTTCCAACAATTGCCTATTTCCTTATGTTTGCCATTCAAAATTGAATTGAATACAATATTTTAGCCAAGGATTGTCATTGAGTAAATTTCTTTTCTGGTCTTGTTATTTGAGTTCAAAAATTAAGGTCCTGTTTTTTCATTGAGAAGGAAATAATTTCAGAAATTAGGGTGGATGCCTCTGCAATGAAATTGCCTCTGTATTTTGAGGGTATTTGCATGGTTGATGTATTACAAGAACAGATTCTAATATGAAAGATGATTATACAAGAATAGCTTCTGGTAAATTATGATGATTAAACAAAGCATTGTTGAATTGCTTGAAGTTCTAATTTAAAAAAAAGAAAATAAATAAATAAAAAAATTTGAAAAAAAAGAAGATTGCTTGCTGCATGACAACTTTAAACTCTATTTTCAATCTCATACATATATCAAATTTTGTTATGCTTGCAAAATCTGGGCAATTATGTGTCTCTCATCTCACCCAAATGCAATTGAAAAGTGTGTGCTAGTTTTGTGTTCAACTTCTGTATTGCGACTGTTATTGTCATTAAAAAAATCTAAAATTTTATTGATGTTCTTATTTTCACTTTTACAGATTTTGGATACAAAAGGGAAAAAAATGAGAAAGGTAAAGATGAAGGTAGAAAAGATAAAGCAAAGACCAAAGATTTTGACAAAGAGAAAGGAAAACATGAGGATGAGGAAACATGAAAGTGAGAAAATTAAATTTAAGGAAAAAATTTGGCTGGTTTGCTATAGTGGCTCCTCGGTTGCATGAGCAGTGACTTGATTGATAATAACAAAGTGAGACCAAATGAAATGTTGTAGTTAAATTAATATGAATGTTACAGTTAGATTAAATATTTGTAATGACAATATTGATGGAATAAAATGATATGTTGGTTGATTGAATGAAATAGTTTGCTTATCTTTATTGAATGAAATGATTTAGCAATTTTGATTGAATGGAATGGTTTGAGCATCTTGGTTGAATGAAATGATCTTGATTGAATGAATGTTTTATAGAGCAATTTTGGTTCGTGCATTGATTGAATTGAATGGTCTATAGCAATTGGCAATTTTGATTTGTGCATTGATTGAAAAGAATTGTCTGCAACAATAGTTGTTCTTGGGAACAATTTTAAAGAGTCCCAAAGTGTTTTAAAATGTTGTCCTTCACCACAATGATCCATGGTTGGAACAAATATAAGAATCCCAATCAAAATATCAACAACTTATACATCGAAAAGAAATGCATTGCTCAATTTCAACATAAATTGGTCACCATAAAACCTATCCATTCATGAAACCTATCCAATTTCATAAAAAACTTAAAAATAGATGACTTGTTTATACATACAAAAGATATGACCTGCTCAATTTCAAAAAAAGAAAAAAGAGAAACCTGTTTCTAAGAACGTCCAACACAAAACTTGTTCCCTAAAAATTAAACATAAAACGTATTTATACATAAAAGGGTCCAACATCTTCTTGCAATACTGAACTTTAAAAAATGTCCAGAAGGTTCCAACAACTAGTCAATTTCCATGGTCTTCTTGCAATCCACTCTCAATTGCTTTTGAAATGTCATCCACGTTATGATTCTCATGCTCATGCTCATTCTGCTACGGCACCTAAAACAATATCAAAATGGATCATGACATTAATGAGAGCATAGTTTTATGAGACAACAATTGCCTATTCACCCTATAAGAAGTAGCAAATAAGTAGAAAGCAAAGATGCCGCCCCACCAAAAATCGGCTTAAAAAATATAGTTCAATAACAAAACATTTAAATGCAAAGAACACTGCTATGAAATTCACGATGTGAACTTCACACAAATGTTTAGTTATTCCTTGGATTGGTTTCAAGTAACTCAGTTCAGATTCGAAGCCCATCACCTATTCAATTCAATTTTTTTTTTTCTTCTTTTTCAGCACTGTTTCAAACTAAGATTCAATTCAATTTTTTTTCAGTACTATTTCAAACCAAGCTACATCATGCATACCTAATAGCAAACCTAATAGCAAAAAGGACTGATAAAAGTGTCTTGATTTAAGCATCATATATTTAAATGACCAACTACTATCTCTTAAAAAAATAAAAAATAAAAAAAAATTGCAATCATTTAACAAGACTATAAAAAGAAATTTACTCAATGACAAACCTTGGCTAAAATATTGTATTCAATTCAATTCAACTATGAAATCCATCTAATATTTAAACAACAAAATACGATTTGGTGCACCAACTGTTCAAAAATTGTAAATTTTTTATTTAATGAAGACAAATATTTTACATGCCTTTTGAAGTGGGCATGGCATGAACAATCTCAATATCAAAAATACTATGTACTCAGAGAAAAGAACTTAAAAAAGTACTCATAATTTGAAATGTGTACATCAAAATCCCTAAATCATGTAAAAAGCCCCAAATGAAAATCCTAATTTTGACCCAAGAATATATTTGAAATAAATTAGGTAAAAAGTCCCAAATCAAAAAAATATTAGGTATTTTATATGCTAAGAATCTCTCATCAATACATTCAACAAGCTTATATTACCATTACCATTCAAAGAAAACGCTATAATTTTTGAAATCAAAACCCCATAATTTTTCAAATTTGGGAAAAGAAACTGTGTTTATTTCAAATCTGTTGAAGGAACTTCGGGAATAGCTTCGTGGGCAGCGCGATCGTTGGCGCCGGTGACGGTTCTATCTCGTCCTCTGTCTCTCATTCTCTTTGTCCTCCTTTTCCTTCTCTCTCTCTCACATCGAGTTGTGATTCAGATTTTTGGGAAGTGGGGGTTGCTCATCAAAACGACGTCGTTTTAATTAGGGGACATATCAGCCTTCGGATTACTCTAGAGAGGACGCGAGAATACACCGACCAACTGTAAACGAGGGGTGTATTGCGAATCCAGATCCCCTGCAATCATTTTTTACAGTGCCCCAAAACCACGTCGTTTTGGGGCAAAACTTAAAAAAAAAATACAACCAGCATCAGCAGATAAAACATAACCAAAACAAAAGCCACATCGTTGGCCACCTCCCCCACCAGCTCCGGCGACCCCCAATCCCTCCGACGACCCTCCCCAAGTCGTTCTCCTCTTCCAGCAGACCTCCCCAGCCGCACCTCCCCCTCCTTCCTTTTCCTCTTTCTTTCTTTCTTTTCCTTCTAGATCTAGACAAAACATAGAGTGGATATATATATATATATATCAAAACAAACAAATATACAAACGATTTTACCACCAAAAAAAAAAAATTGAAATCACAGAAGTGGGTTTAGTTGAGAGAGAAAAAGATGAGTTTGCTTTATATGGTGGCTACAATTAAAAAGTGGGTTTGCTTTGTGGGTTTAAAGTTTAGAGAGAGAAGTGGGTTTAATCAGAGAAGTGGCATTGCTTTGTAGTTTTTAGAGAAGAAGGACGAGGAGGGAGGGGGAGTAATTATTTCATGGAAGTTGGAATTTATGAGAAGATTTACAAGACTATACAAGATATTGCAATTACAAACACATGGAAGGATGGTGATTTGCATCATCATCAACTACAAAAATTATATCTAAACATTGTATGTGTGAATCTAAATAAGATGTATCAATAAGATGTATGTGTGAAATTGAAAGAAGTGAGAGAGGAATCTGGAAGGAAGAAGACGAAAATCTCTCTGTAAACCAGAAGACAGAGGATAATGGAGGGTTTATCTGCTGCTGCTGGTTGTATTTTTTTTTTAAAGTTTTTCTTAAAAACGACGTCGTTTTGGGAGGGTCTGGACTCATTCTATCTTTCTCCACGTGGACGTCATAGATTCCATCTCACATATGTTATTATTTTGTTTACTTCCATAAATGTAATGTGAGTTAGAACCCTGACCCTTGCGTTTTTTAGCCTGAGAAGATGGAGATCAGATCTGGCAGCAGCAAGGGGATATTGCCCGTGCCACCGGTTGCACCGCCGCCGACTGATCAGTGACCGCCGGATCAGGTGTCTACTACTCCACCCTCTCATAACTTTTATCTGTATATTTATATTTATATTTATTTATGTACCGTTTTATCTATACATTTTATTATCGAGAGAGAAACCAGTTGAAAATTTCTTTGATTAATTGTCCTGGTTTGGGTGCTTAGAAATCCTGGGTATCAGCAATGGATGATACGTGAGTGAATTGTTGCGTAAGAGGCTGCAGTTGAATTGAAAACTGAACTGTTGTTGTTGTTATTTATTTATTTAATTTTTTTTAGACCCGGACATGATTGGATACTTGGGAGACACATCAAACACATTACAAATTTTAATAAAACAGCTTGGGATCCAATAATTAAAAATAAATAAATGTAGATTTATACATAGTAATCTCTCCTGCTTTAAGCTTTAAAAATTATTGTTTTGTTTGTATTATTTATTTATTATCATTCAATGAATTATTAATACATGACATATAATAAAGGTATAAAATTATATATTTTCCGTCTCCCCTCCTGCTTGTATCCATTTCGTGTTATGTGTTCATGCTTCTTCGATGTTAACAATAACTATCTATGTCAATACGTGTTATTTAAGAAATACATAGATTTGCATACACAAAATCCCAAACGTATAGGATGGGGAAATTAAAATTGGATAAAGAGAAATGAGTCTTACAACAATGACCAATTTTAGATCACATGGAAATCAACATGACCAATTCTAGATCACAATGAAATAAGCATTAACTTTGAAAACCGTGTAATTTTTTGCCCTTCGTTTGGCGAATCTCCTTTATCATAAAAGGGATTTAGTTCGGGCAAGGCATCAGACGACTATGTTACATGTACGAGTATCGGGTGCGGGTTTGTATCTAAGTGCCAGACTTTTATAAACTTAAATCTTAGGATCTTGAGATACGTATCCAAAATTGGATATGGGTACGAGGACGCGTCATATACATATATGTATTGCATATTATATAATATTCTCAGATGAGATATTGTAAATTATGTAGAAATATGTTAAAAATTAAATAGGATTTGAAAAAAAAAAAAAAAATTAATTCTATCTCTAGTTCATGTAAGAGGCTAAAAATATTTCTTTACTAGCCAATGTGAGTTTCTTCTTCTTCATATGTTGCAATGTTTTTAGAGGTGAAAGTACAAGGCGAGGCATTTTACCCTTGATGAGGCACGCCTTTTGATTTTTTTTTTTTTTTTATAAATATAATGCTAAAAAATATTTTTTAAAAAAACAATAGCAAATAAAATTTTAAAAAAAACCATTCTAGTCATAAAAAAAAAAATTGAAATTAATAAATTCAAGCATTGTAAAAAGAAAAGAAAAAAAAAATTGTTAAGAATTTTTTTTTTTATAAAAATGACACATTGAAATTTTAAAACACACACAAACCTTATTAATGATACAATATCTAACTTATTAATGATAAAGTCCATTATTTATTTGATAAATGAAGGCCTTCTCCTCTGGCCAAACAAAAGAGTTAAGAGTCCCAATAAAGACTCCATAGAGACGACGATAGAGATAGAACAAGGAAAGAGAGAGAAACGAAGTGATAGAGAGAGAGCAAGAAAAGAGAGAGGGAAATGAAAGAGATAAAGAACGGGAGAGACAGAGAGAGCAACCTAAAGGTCGATCGTCATCAGATTAGAGCCTACATCATTTGGATTAGAAAAGCTCGGTTGTCTCAGTTTCAGTCGAAGGTGAAGGCAAAGAAGATGATCGGTCTTCCCTTCTTCTTCGACGATTTCGACCTTGTCTCTGCAAGTCACGTACAAGGTATGATTCAATTTTTTTTTCTCTTTTTTCCGCTAACCCAAGTAGGTGATGCCTCCACAAATTAAACGTTCAATGCACATGATGCGTACATGAGGCATTCACCTTTGACCTAAATACCTTCGCATAGTTGGTGTCTAGTACAATAAACAGCGCCTTAGTGCATTTTAGCGATGAATCTCCTCAATGCGCGCCCCAATTGTGCATTTGAAAGCATTGATATGTTTTGTAACAAATCTAAAGATTCAAGTGTTTAAATTGAGTACGGGTGTCGGACACATATCCATATACATGGGTGGCTCTACCTATAAGGGGGGAGGGTCTGCAAATGAATACCCTCAGGTTTTCTTGACACCAACTCAATACAAGATTTGAATTCTACAGTATGTTCTATTCAGACATTAAGATTTTCTGCAACTTTTGTTGATGCACTCATCTTATGTAGTTTCAACTTTGCTCTGGTTGCTTGCATGACTGGTAGTATCTTCCTTCTCTTGTCTTTCGTCTTGGTTGGAGCAATGATTTACCATCAACAACCCCCCGGCACCTCCTATTTCCTTCCGTATTGGGTGAAAGCAATGATTTACCATCAATGTGGTGAATTCCAGCTTATCCCAAACTTGAGTGTTTCAATGTTTGTGCTGTGAAGTTCAAAACCTATTAAGTCAACGTACTCAGACTCGTCAATGCTAACCGGCTAAACGTTTTCCCAACCTGAGCCACACAGTAGCCGTCCCATCCTGTTGGTATCTGTCTACTTTTTTGGACAGATCCAATTATCATCCAACATGTATTTTAAAAGTGTCCCCTCTCATGCTACATATCTTGGCACCTTGTCTTCTCTGGCTGCTTATTTTGCTGGTATTGCGTTCATACTTCTCTTCATCACCCTCTCTCTCGGTTTGGCTTAGTGGAGTGCTTCTAGAAAATTTTAGCTCCTCAATCAACCCAAGACAAAATTACTTTAATCAATTGCTAGAGGAATTGAAATCTCTTGTTCAGTGTATCGGCTGCTAAATTATCTAATTGAGGTTATGTCATACTACTTGCTGGCCACTGATGTGTGTTAGGTATCTCTTTTTGGCTATGTCCTGTGCCATTCTGTTTGGGAAGAAAAAATTAGATATGTTGTTTCATTTTGAATTCAATTATTTCGTTTTCATCCTCATGCAAGATCAATTACTCTGCGACTTTTATGATTATATTGTTTTGTTTGTTGTGTTGCAGTTTGTTTTAATCACTTTCTGTTTGACGGTTATGCCAGCGTTCATTTTGTGGATGTAAACGCAGAACCATCTACAGGTATATCCTATAATCTCTCTGTCTTGTATTCTCGTTTGAGGGGAAAGGAAAATGTGAAGCTTTGCATGTTGTGGGATGGCTATTTCTTAAAAATAATTGGTAGTGAAGGTTGCTGTTTGTGGTTACAGATAGTTGATAACAATTTTGTTGAACTCTAAAAACCAAACAATGATCTTGAAATTGGCGCGCTTGAGTTATTCTCATGATAATACAGGTACAAACCTGTAGCACTGGCACATAAGAATTTTTAATCCTTAAAGGTTGCTGTTTGTGGTTACAGATAGTTGATAACAATTTTGTTGAACTCTAAAAACCAAACAATGATCTTGAAATTGGCGCGCTTGAGTTATTCTCATGATAATACAGGTACAAACCTGTAGCACTGGCACACAAGAATTTTTAATCCTTAAAAAAACAGCATATACTTCCTGCTGAGGTTTCTTATTTGCTCTTTTTTTAGTTTTGGTGGGGGTTTTGGTAAAAACTTTTCAATTTCTATTGTTTCATTTATTTTATGTGGGAAGAGCTAATAGTAGTTTGACATCAAAATATTGAGGGCAGAGGGTCCCTTGGGATATGCTAATATTGTGCTCAAAAGAATAGACAATATGATAGAAATTATAAATGTTTTCATGCTGTACTAAATAAAAGATGAAGATCTGAACTGAACCTAAGTTTTGACTTGCACCAAGGTGTCAATAACAAAATGCAATCTTATTGCGAAACACAATGGAATTGCGCAGAGTGAAGAATAGATCTTCATGTAATCTTTATCAACTCAAAGTAAGCATGTGATGGGTTCTCTACAAATATAACCTAAGAACACGACACAAAAACACTGATATGAAAAAATTTCAAAAAGGCAGAGCACAATACGTAGGGGACAAATGCAAAACATATGGGTTTATATATTTATGATATGTTATATATATTAATATTTCAGTCAAACTTAATAAAAATATAACCAAACCATACCAGGCCTTAAGTCCCATCAAATGGGGTTGGCTGCATGAATTATTCTTCTCCACTCAACTCTATCCAAGGCCATTTTGAAGGCCATTTTGTTAGTCAAATTAAGGAGATTCATATCTCTATTTACTGCACTAGTCCACGTCAATCTAGGTCTATCCCTTCCCCTAACACTACCATCTACCGTCACTATATCACATCTCTTCACTACTGTCTCTGCTGGTCTCCGTTGTATATGACCAAACCACCTCAATCTATTCTCTCTCAATTTATCTTCTATTGGTACCACTCCTACCCATTCTCGAATATACTCATTCCTAACTCTGTCATTTTTAGTCTTGCCACGCATCCACCTTAGCATCATCGTCTCAGCAATACTCATCTTATCTACATGTTGTTTCTTAGTTGCTCAACATTCTGTCCCATACAACATCGCTAGTCTAATAGCCGTTCTATAGAACTTCTTTTTTAGTTTAGTGGGTACTTATTTATCGCACAGTACTCTAGCCGCACTCCTTCACTTAAGCCATCCGGCCTTAATTCTACGGATTACATCCGCTCCAATCTCCCCAGTCGTTGTGATAATCGATCCTAAATAACGAAGATGTTCACTCTTAGATAGTTTTTGGTTCTTAATCTTCACTTCTCCTTTGCTTCCGTTGTGATTGTTATTAAAATTACACTCCATATACTGTGTCTAAATCTTTTAGATTCAAGTGCTTTTCTCCAAGTCTCCAACTTAGTGTTAACTCCTTCTCTAGTCTCATCCACTAACACGATATTATCTGCAAAAAGTATATACCATAGCACATCATCCTGAATATTTTGCGTTAACTCATAACTAAAGATAAGGACAAACTTAATAAAAATATACATTACATTAATTTGTAAACTTTAAAGGAGTATGAATTAATAGATATAAATCTACATTGTTTTCCTTTTTATTATTATTGAAATATTGAAGACTTGTGCCTAGAGGAGGGTGAATAGACCAATAATAAAAATTTCTTTAAACCAATTTGATTCAAATAATCAGTTTTAATGAAAAATAATGTCACATGTGTGTAAAAAGAGCACAACATTTATAGTGGAAAACCCTTTCAAAAACCTCTCCAAAAGGGGGGAAAAAAACTATTGTTCCATTACCCAACACAGTGTGATTAAAGGCGATAGGCGCACCAAGGCACCAAGGTCTCTTGGGGCCTAGGCTCAAGGTGCAAGGCGAGGCGCAAGGTGAGGCGCAGGCTTCACCGAAGTGAGGCGAACCGTGTACGGGAAAAAAAAAAAATTTAATATAAGTAAATAATTTAGGGTTCAATATAAACAAAATTACATGTTAAACATTTAGTGTTTTTGGAAGATTAGGAATTAGGGCTAATTTTTCTTCTATCATTGATTTGGGGTTGAATGCCCAATGTATTGGCATTTGTAACAAGAGTAGGGATCTTCTATAGTTACACTATATTAGGCGCGCCTTATCGAAGTCGCCTAGCCTGGAACACTACAAGGTGCAAACCTTGGGCCTGGATGGGATTTGGGCCTAGGCGCATGCCTTTAATAATACTGACCCAACAAAAATCTACTAATCACGGGTACAAAGCATAGACGAATGACTTACAACCACAACCTAGGTTAATCTATCTCTGTTGTCTTGAAGACGATCCATGAGCATAGCCTGATTGAGTCAACTTCCTTGATTCGTTGAACACTAAAAAGCTCTTTGCCTCGATCTCGTTAAATTCACAACTCCGATTACCCAACCAACCAAGGGTTTTATGACAATGCAATATAATTGTTTGAGGGTTTCTGAATGAACTAAGCTAATGATTACTCAAGGAATATTATTCACATAGATTTTCTTAAACTTTTTGGAAAAACGGTTGTGTTAAAATCTTAGTTGGATTGCCTTAAAACGAATTATGGAAGCATTTTATGCCCAAAAGGGTAACCAAACATCTTTCAGAAAAATTAAACAAAAACTACCCATACAAAAAGAGAAATCCTACATTCCATTATGTCGTGATTTGTCACACATACATAGCCAATATGCTATTTCTTAGTACAATTGTATTGTAAGTTATTTTGTTCAAACTTGTGATGTGTTCCCATGGTTGTCTAAGCGATGGACGCATGTAAAGTTTAAAGGAGTATATGTTAATCGGTATAAATTTACATTGTTTATCTTTTATTATTAGATTCTAAGTTTTTTTGTTCAAACTTGCAATGTGTTTTACGGGTGTCTAAGAGATGGACGCGTGTGGCAAGTGTGTGAAAACGTGTTCAAGTATAAAAGAGATAACAGAAATGTTTGAACACGGACACACCACCTTCTTGTAAATGTTTGTGCTTCTTAAGATATACCAGAATGAAATATTTCAAAAGAAAACTGAATAGTGATGTGATAAAGGACAGGGGATAGTAACATCATTAGAAGAAAAACAATTACAAGGGCGACTTGTGAATTTTGATTCTTGTGGGTTTTAGGGGGTCTGCATTTTCCCCTTCCTTTCTTCTCAAGTTATGACTAGAATAATTTGATGCATCCTAGAGGTAGGGCTGTAAATAAAGCGAGCCGAGCCAAGTAGTGGCTCGTTCAAGTTTGGTTAAAAGTTTAATGAGTTTCAAAATGTGTTCAAGTTTGGGTTGTTTATCTTTTGAGTTGATCCTGAAAGAGCTTTAATCAAGCCAGTCACGAGGCTGAGCTCGAGTGGTTTGGCCTTTTATATTGTCCTAATATAAATTTATCAATCTGAGTTTTAGTTCAGCATAGAAAATTAACTTGCTTAAAAATGTGTTCCAAGTTTGGCATGTTTGCATAACAAGCTGATCTTGAACGAGATTTTACTGAACCAAATATGAGTCGAGCACGAGTAGCTTACTTCATTTTACAGGGAGATGCTACATTGTACAATTTCGACTTCTAATAGAGGACAGGACTTGAAATTTTAAGCAATTAAAATAATGGGGACTTGAACATAACTTATTGAATTTTTTTAATAAATAAATAAAATTGAAAGTTGGAACTTGAGCAAAAAATGAAGCAATTGAGCTTAATGTCTATTAAATGCGAAGGATTTATCATTTTGTTGTGACCTAGGATCAATTATTTTTCGGAGTGAGAGATTAGAAAGGGCCATGTCGAGGAATTAGGATTTTAAAAAAATTGGATCATCCTTCCCAAATATTTAAACATAATGGTGGTTACATTTTGAAAGATGTTTAATCAAATGTCTACGATGCCAATGGTGCTTTGTAGGATGAAATGATATGGGCTAAGAGTTTTCATTTCACAATAAAACAGTGTATGTAGGGGCAGTGTTACATGAACTCTTTCATTCCCCATAGTGTACTCGTGTCCGCAGGATATGGCAAGGATAAGTGTTGGAATGTGTCTAATCTCATTTCAAATTAGACACTTGAATCTTCTAATTTTTAATGACATTTGAAGGAGAAGCTCATGTTTGATAAGTAATAAAAAAAATTATAGCCTCTCATATGAACGAGGGATGGAAACCCCATTTTCCCTTAAACTATTTAATTTCAAGTACATTCCTAAATAATAACATTTTATGTAAGAACCTATGTTACCTAGAATGTGGATCGTTCCGGTACATGGAATGGGAATGGGAATATGGTATGCCATATGCTCTAAAATGCGGTACGATAGGAGTATACTTATATATATTACACTTAAGAATTTAAGGTACTTCTAGAGTAATTTTCTTTTAACTATTAGGTATTCAATTTTTTTTTTTGTTTTTTTTTGTTTTTTCAATGTAGCAAATCATTTTTATGAAAATTATGACTCATTTTTGATTTTTTTGTCATGTCAAAACTTAACTCACCTTAGATTTTAGTTCATATATTTGATTTTTTTTTCTCTTAAGGTAGCATTTAAAGAAATATATTAGAAAAAACTTTTGGGATCGCTTTGGATAACTAAATTTACCGTTTTGGAATGAAAGTGTACCATGTTTCGGAACGTGCGTACAAATACATAAATCGCTAGGGATTAGCATTTTCTAGTGACATAGGTTAGAACATTATACAATATATTGTATATTTAAATGTTCTGGACGTGTTCACGTACCTATATCCAGCTTTTGGATAGTATTTTTATATCCCAAAAAATCGAGGTTGAGATACAAAAGAATTACACAAAGGATGTTCAAAACTGATGGGCTAAATGACTGTTGGCCTCCATTCTAGCTTCTGTGTCTTGGAAACAACTTCATTGCTTTCATTGGGGGCCAATGTGGGACCTTCTATGATTGACTGTTAATTTGAGACTGGAGCCATATTTTGTGTTTTCTTTATTTGTGCGAGCATAGTGCTTGTTTAGTGATTCATTGGGTCATATCAAGTTTCCATAGCCGTGTATTTTAGATATTTCATAGCTTGTGCGTTCAGGCTTAAGAGTAGCACATTAATTTTTTTATGTAGTTGCGTTAGTTGTTTTGATAGGGTCTTGTGTTTAACCTTGAGATGGTACAAAAATTTTCGTCTGGACAAAGGTTGAAGTTTCTAAATTTGGCATTTTATATCAAGTATAGACAAACCAACAAACATATGTATTCTCCAATATTCTCGCGATTCAGTAGAGATTTGTGAAATGAATTTTCCAAGTGGCTCTTGGACCTTTTGAAGATCATTTTGATGAAATTTGGGAAAATGCCATAGGGATGATTGTGTTCCTCATTCTTTTGTATATAGACCACATCCAATCACTGTTTTTGTTTTATCTAAACTTAAACTTATTAGTTACTTATTACTAAAAATCGTAACACATGTTATTGTGGACTGCATTATTGATGTAGGACAAATGCAGTAAAAATTGTCCTCCTGGTTTCGAGTACCCCAATTAATGTAGAGCAGCACTTGAAGATGAAGAATGCTGCTGCATAGAATAGGTACTTTAGTGGGCTTATGCTAGGCGAAGCGCCGAGAAGCTATATCTTCTATTGTTTTATCCATCTCTAATCAAGTCGAACGCTTGTTGTATGCTATATGCCCTTTGATGGTATAATTAGTGTTACTGAAGTGTTTTGTGAAGATAGATTTTCTTCAAAAAATTAATTTGAGCTCTTATGAAATCAAGGTAAGAAGATGTTAACCTAAGAAATACAAGCAATTTTAAGAATGTAGCGTGCTCCTGTTGGACGTCGGACACTTCCTAACAGAAATTTGACACACATCTAAACTTGTGTTATTATTTTATTTTCTTTTTTCTTTTAGACCCGATCACACTTCAGACACTTGGGGGACATATGAAACATATTACAAGTTTGAACAAAATAACTTAGGATCCAATAATAAAAAAGAAAAATCTAGATTTATACACACATCTAGATTTTATTTTATTTTTTAATAAATGATGTTAAGTACTTGAGTAGAAGGAAAAAGAACAAAGGAAATGCCATATATGGTATAGAACCATCCAGGTCACTACACTACAAGAAATTAAGTAGCTACTTTGGGCAGTGTGATACTGTACTGATGTAAGAAATTGTAAAAAACTGAAATTTTGGAATTACTGATGTAATTCTATTGTTGGGGCTATGGTTATATGATTGAAGATACAATGGTTAGGCTAATTTTATAGGATTTTGAATTAGGACAAAAGGGTGCAACAAATATCTATGGACCGTTAAAGATTGAAGTATAAAAATTAAATACAATAGAGGAGGAAGAGGAGGAGGAGGAGGAGGAAGCTTTAGGAATCTGTCCTACAACTGCACAAGTGATGAAGGTAGGATTAATATTGTATGAAAGCAAAATTTGTGGAAATTACTCTCAACTTGTCATCTATCAAAAGAGCAAATAATTATGCTTCAAGACAACTCCAATCAAATTAACCAAACCAAGCCTTAAGTCCTATCATATGGGATCGGCTATATGAATCTTTCTTCTCCATTCGGCTCTATCAAGGACTATTTGGATAGTCAAATTAAGGAGGTTCATATTTCTATTAAATTACACTAAAAATTCTTACTCTTTTATTTATCAAAAAAAAAAAAAAAATCTTACTCTTAAAATTCATCTAAACCTACTAGATCTTATGTAAAGATTTGGTATATAACTTGAGCCAAACTACTTTCTTGGACCATAACTCCAGCCCATGTCTAGAAAATGTTAGAATTACTAGAATTCCCTCGAGACATGATATATATGTGTGTGTGTGTTTGACATGTATGCATGTTGCTTTGTGGCCCCAATTTCATATCACCTATTGTATTTTTATCTATTATGACTTATTATTCTTTACCACTTTATGGACTATCTAGTTTCTAACCAATCCATATATACGACCTAAGACCTATGATATCAGATTCTTTGTTCTCTTTTCGTCGTCTATGATAGCAGAAAGCAGCGACGAGTTGATGACATGAAATCTCCAGTGTGAGTGATATCTGTTAGGCATCAGTCATCACCACATCAGTCCAACACCATGAGATTCGATTTTGTGTCGTACTATTCCAGTTCACAGTCGATACTATACGTGATATCTATCTTTTTATTGGCAATTTGAGACGTATCATACTTATGTAGGGCTCTCCCTAATAAAATAGTTTATACCAAGTACACCGTAGACAGAGGTTTGCTTTCTAACCTCTTGCACTGCTCACCATTCTGATTCTTCTCTTTGATCCTTTCACTGCTTCTCAAGGAGGGGACTTTCTCTCCCAAACAAGGGTAAAAGTAAGCAAACTATTCATTCCCTCTGCCCTTATCCGAGGTAGGCTTCGTTAAGAGCTTCCTCATTTGAGCGGCTTTAAGGGAATTGAATTGCAAGTCAAATGACTGAAGAGAAAGGTCCTTCATGTATAAGGAAATTTTAGGCTGGAAGGTTGCTTGAATGCATTGGTCATGCATGGGATTACAATAAAAAATAGTAAGGTCTTTTCGTACATTGCTTTATGCTAAATAGTGAAAGGCAGAACGACATAAAAAGAAAGAAAATATGGTTCCAGTATTCAAGAGGGCAGGGCTACAAATAATAGCGGATTTGATGGTTCTAGGAAAGTCATTTAATTGAATAAGGTATTCACTTTTTCCAGTCAGTATATGTGTATATCCCTTGTCCAAGAATGAATGTAGTTCACAATGGATGTTGGGGCCCCTACCATTAATCGTCTATAGGGATCTCAGTTTTAATATTGAATCAAGCCTGAACTTTTTTTGTCACTTTAGAAGTCCTATAAAATATCTAATTCTATTGAGTTGGGCTGGGTGGAGAGATTGGATGGAAAAGAAAGAATGTCGACTTCTTGGAATGGTATTCACCCCTACCTGAAGACCAAGCAAGAGAGAAAGAAGGAACGAGAATGGAAGGCTACAAGTGGGTCACCATCTCTTGGCTTTGCATTCTGTATTCTAAACTTCACTCCTTGAACCATGGAACTACTGACGACCAAGCAAGAGAGAAAGAAGGAACGAGAATGGAAGGCTACGAGTGGGGCACCACCTCTTGGCCTTGTTTTCTGTATTCTAAACTTCACTACTTGAACTGTGGAACTAAAAGGAGTTCATTTAAAGATGGGAATAGAACACAATATAAAAGGAGGAGCAAGACCAATATAGATTGAATTTCATAAGTCGGAAAAGGGAGTAAGAATTCCAAGAATCCCTATTCGTGGGTTAATCCCTAATAATAGCTTCAGGAGGCAGCTTGGTTGAAGCCCCTATCGTAGATTACCAATAGTCCTTTCTAGATGTATGCATCTCACCTAACCGCTCGAATCTTTCTTCTCCCAAAAATGTTATGAGCTCATGTGCTAATCCCTAATAATATCTTTAGGAAGCAGCCTGGTTAAAGCCCCTATCATAGATTACCAATAGTCCTTTCTAGATGCATGCTTCTTGTCCAACCGCCCAAGTCTTTCTTCTCCTAAAAATGTTATGAGCTGAAGTGCTAATGTGGTCTGAGGGGAAATGATTTCTTCTTGTCTACTTAGCTTATTCTTCAGTCTACCACATTTCCGGTCAATGTTGCTAGTTTGTTCATTTTTCCTTAAGGATCCTTTTCATTTTTCATTAAGGATCCTTTTCGGCCTTCTTTTGTTTTGAGCTTTTAAGACATGGTTAAATCAATTAAAAGATATCCGAGCTTGTAATATTGTGTATCATATGATATAAAAATAAAAATAAAAAACAAGCACTATGGTTGTGTCTTTGATTTGAATAGAAGCAAAAGATCCAGAAATGCCCCTGAACCCTTATAAAATTGATTTAACCATGTTGCTTTTTGCTAATTTCATGTGATGTGGGTTCAAGTCGCAACTGATAAAGTTGCTTACCTATTGCCTCTCTCAGATCTTGTTAGTGGGAGTCTTGTGCATTCAAATTTCTCAGCTAGGATTTCTATAACTATACAACAAATATACTTCTCTCTTTTCTTTCATATTAGCATAGTAAGTAGATTTCTTTGAAATGCTTCTTGAATGAGTTTGCCATCATCCACAGTAGGCTAAATCTGAAAGTTTAGTTTCTTCTGTAATTAACAAAAAAGTGCCTTGAAACTTGTTGGCTATATAATCCTGCCAACTATTCATTTGTCCAATTCAGGAATGGAAAAAATGCTGGAACCTTTTTAAAAAGCATTTAATAGCCTACTTTAAGAAATAGAGTATGACAAGATTCAAGTTACTATAAAAAACATGGAGTGAACTCACTTGCATACACTTTTTGAACAAAATTATAAAATAACCTATAATTAGAAAACTTTAATCTGTTTTCTCCAATTGTAACCCTATATGCCTCATATCTCATTATTGTATCATGGATATTATTTGATTTGTGATTTAATCTTCTCAACATATGTGATCTTTAATTGCACCATTTATGACACTTGAAAACAACTTTGCACTCTTGGTATGTATAATGTCACTCTCCTTTGATCTTATCATGGCCTTCTCTGCTTGCTTGGGAGAGGAGCCTTCTAAGTTTCTGCATTCTCTAACTATGTTATTTTTTTATGAGCTTTGGTTTTGTTTTGTTACCCGATTCTCAAGATTGCCAAAGTTGACTCTAGACTGAGGAAATATTTAGCCTGTAACATGACATTGCCATGGGAATATCCTACCATGAAAGAAAGGCTTGCACTATACGCTAATGGTAGTGATTACCATTACAAGCCTATGTATGAAAACACTAACAAGTGGCATAGGAAATTTGCATTGCGGTAAAAAGTAAGTGAGAATTAGTGTCCTAGACCCAAGAAGCTTATGCCTATGTAGACACTAGGCGGCACAAAATTTTAGAGAAATAGGATTATGTTGATAAGATGTGTTTGCTGATGTTACTAGAAGAAAAAACAATCATGCATGACTTGAAAACAGCTATAATGGAAAAACGAGAGTTCCTTAGTAGTCTTTGGAAATAATTTCAGCATTCAATGGACACTAATTGTTAGGCTAGTCAAATTCTGAAAACAAGGACTTCAGGTATTGAGAGAATGGTTAGGCATAGTTAGATTTATTGTCCTGTAAATTGAATGGGTCCTTTATTCATGCAAACATCATGTCTGTGAACTCAATGCCAATCTCTCTCTTATTTTAGTTTTCTTAGAACTTGAATTTTAGACAAAGCAAACCTCTCTATGTTGCAAACCCTAGCAAACTCTTCTCGTCCTCAACCTAACATATGCAGTTGTGTTGAGTAAAAGATTTAATTTTTTGCATTTTAAGTAATATACTAAAGTTAGCATCTTACATAAAGTATAATTATGAGACAAACCAGCAAATATACATGTATATATACATTTCAAAAAGAATAGTAAAGTGTAAAAATGTATGCTCCAGCAACATATATATAAATTGTATGCTCCAGCAACATATATATAAATTGTAATTGTGATAAAGTTGCTTCTCCTCACTCTCCTCGAGTCATAAAAGCCTCACTAACACGGTCTAATTCTAGTAATTACATTGAAGGAAATTTGTACACTTGGAAAGCATTTGAGGTTGTTTATATACCTATTCATTCTAAAAATTTTATCCAATTTTTGAACAACTTTTGATGCATCGGGTCTATTGCCATGGAGACAATCAAGTGCTAGTTTAATAGCTTTCTTGCCTTCCTTCTTTGAGCATCCCGAGCTTAGCAAACTTTTGTCGATAAGCTTTTTCCACTTGGGCTCTTCATTGATTATGTCTTCCAAGTGCTTTCCGTTTCTGTGAGAGTATGGTTTCTTTGTTACTAATTGTAATAAGATGACGCCGAAGCTGTAAATGTCAGTCATTGGCGTAACAGACTCTGCAATGAAAAATAAAGTAGATAGGGCTTTTTATAGTTTGCTATGTTAACAAGAATAGACATGCGGAAAGTATTTGTTTTAAAAATTCATAATTAAGAAAGAAAAATATATATATAAATGCTGGAAACTGCAGCAAAATAGTATTCTAATTTGGTTCTGAATGTTTTCTAATTTTAAGGTTTCTCATTAACCCTTTTCTCCTCACTCCCTAATTAGGTTAACCCCAAAACCACCCCCTCTCTCTCTCTAGTGGTAAGTAGGTGCACTCAGTTTCGTATTATTATTTTTACATTAAAAATCTTACCATTTGCAAGTGTAGTCCATAGTTTATGTTTTTCTTTTCTTCATTATAATATCAATGTTTTCTCCTTTCAATTATTTTCTTCCCTAGTGCTACTAACAATTGTTGTTAAGAGGCATTTAGGTTTGTATCAATGGTAAGTTGCAAATATAGAATGAGAATAGAAGAGAGAACCATTGCTTAGAAGGTATTAAGATGTGTGCGTGTGTATGCATATGTATATTTGCAAGGTTATTGTACATTAATACAAAGTGAAGTTTTGAAAAGTGCTCTTAGAATTAGATTTTGAAGTTACACCCACATGGTTTTTATACTAAAATATATTAGTATTCTAGTTGAAAAAATGGACCATGCAACTGAGAGGTTAGTACAAGGTTGAATTTGACAAATTATGAACATGGCATTGTGCTAAGTTTTATAATAGCCTTTTTAATATATATATATATATATTATATTAGTCTTCTATGAGTTGATGAAAAGTTGTAATCATGTTAAGGAATAAGATAAAAATGTTATATTTCATGTAATTATGTATTTGTTGTTAGAATCGTACGATTCACTATTCAATTCATGATTTATGCATAAATCTATACAAATATATTGATGAATTTGTTTTGATATTAAAATCGATGGTGAATCACACGATTCACTATTTGATTCATGTTTTACAATTTATTGTGTGTCTTGAAATTATTGGGTTTGCCAAATTTTTATCCCTATTTTCCTTTTTTTTTGGGTGGGGGGGAGAAAATGTCATTATTTAACTTCTATGAGTGTAGTACAAAAATAATTAACATTTATGCATGATTTGTTATTATTTTGGTTTGATAGGATTCAATTAGAGTAAGTCAAGCAAAGGTTTAAATATTAGCCATTATATAATAGAATTGGAGAATTCCGATACTGTTATTATCAATGATGTATTGACAAATATTGATTGATACATATCTCGATACTATTATTTAAAATCCTGAGTTCAAATAAAGAAAAATGTTAAAATACGTTATGTTTTTTATGTTTTTTAACTAACTTGCATCTATAAAACAAACATGGTTTAATATGATTTAGCTCAGGTCAGTTAAATCTAGTGATTCCATTAGATGATGTAATCATGCCTTTATATAACATAATATGTATGAAAATTAATTAATTTTTTTAAATATATATGTGATTGTTTAACATAATATTATTATTTATATTATAATTCGTGTTGAATTTTACGACTATTTGACTTACAATTTGTAAAATTAAAATTTTGATTCATGATTCAATTATTGATCTGATAAGCTATGATTTATATAAAACCGTGGTAGTGTCTGTATTCTATCTTTGGTGAAGTAATGAAATAACTGATGCGGTATTGGACATGACATATTTATAAGTAATATTATCTCCTGTGTGTTATCAAAAATGAAATAACAAAAAAAAATTACTTCATGGTACCTCCAGTAGCTGGATACATGTATCCCATTGTGCCAATTTCATGTCGATCTCCTGCTCGAATTGCTGACCCAAAGTCACAAATTATGGCAGAGTAGTCCTATACATCAAAATATATATATATATATATATATCTTTGGAAGTTAGGAGCTAGCTTGAAAGGAAACTATCAATTTTTACTATTCCTTTTTCATAGGAGTATCGTGGAAAGGTTTCAAAACAAAGCTAATGTACCTGGCCTAACAAAATATTGTCGGGTTTAAGATCTCCATGTTTAATGGCAGGAGTAGCACGCGTATGAATGTGGTCCAAGCCAGATGCAATGCCTCTCATAATCTTCTGCACTTGAGCCCATTCTAAAACTGTACAACAACAAATTATTATTGTAAGGTAAGAATATGTATATAAAAAAAATAAGTGTTTCGACATGGTCTTGTTTGATATCACTTATAAGTTATAGCTTTATAAATTATTAGCTTAAAAATTTTAAATGAAGTTATAAATATGTTTCGTGTAGCTTCTGATAATCTGTAAAAATAAGTGAACTTGTTTGATTAAATAAGTTACCTGTAAATTAATTTTTTTTGTAGTACAAATATCTATAACACCTTCAAAAGTCTTGTTTAATAAAATTTAAATGTAAAAACTCAAATACAACAATTAACATAAAAAAAAAAATAGATATCCAAGTGCATGCTACAATTTTACAAATCAATTATCTAGATAATTTTTACAAATAGATTGGCAAATTGTTGCTGCCTAAAGAAGAGAGGGTATGATATTTTTGCATTACATCAAATTTTTTTTTTTTTTTTTTTTTTTTTTTTTTTTTTTTTTTTTTGTCTACATAATTTAAGGGTTTCAAATAAATTGGAAAAAATTAGATTATAAGTGGTACCAAACAGGTCTTTATATCATTGTCATAATCATTAAATGACAAGAACATTATGAAGAAAACAAAAGAGCAGTTGTACACTTAAAAACTCAAATGGAGAATTGCATAATAAATGGGTTCTATGTTGTAAGCAAGCTTAAAACCCATAATAAATATGAATGAAAGAGTATTTGACACAATAGTTGCTCGTTATTGTGAACTTATAATGAAGATACAGACATTTCATTTCTATTCTTCTAATGAAAAACAAGATTTGAAGAAAGCACAAGTTCTTCTTTAATAGAAGTCAACTGTTTATTTGTCATTAACAAAAGAAACAAAAGATCTTGTCTAAATTGTGGATTACAAATGCAGGACCTTAAATCAAGGGCTCTTATTTTGCTTTTCACATTAATTTGATAACAAAACATGATGCAGCCCAGGCCTATAGAAAACATCTTGAACCAAAGGATTTTAACTGTTTTAGATTAGACCAAGCCCTTGTATAAAACAAGAGTACAAGGCTACAAGGGATAATTACCTCAGTAAAGGAATGTAAATTTGAAAAAAATGAGAATGTTATAAAGAGGTATGAGGCACCTAAGGAAGAAGATGCATCTAATATTGAGTAGTGAACGTAACTAATTTGAACAATCTCTACATATGAAATGTAATATTCTATTTATGGTTTTGGACATTTTAAAAGACAAACAATCAAACCAATGGATTGAAAAACGGTGTTTAAATACATTTCCAATGAACATTCTGTAAGTAAATAGGGTGTTCAAAAAATACATATCCAAACTCAACATTTTCTAAATACGAGGCACCTAAGAAAGAAGATGCATCTAATATTGAATAGTGAAAATAACTAATTGGAACCATCTCTACACATGAAATTTAATATTCTATTTATGGTTTTGGACCCTGTTAAAAAAAAAAAAAAAAAAAAAAGACAGACAAGCAAATCAAATGATTGGAAAATGGTGTTTAAATACTTATCCAATTAACATTCTGTAAGTAAATAAAGTGTTTAAAAAATACATATTCAAACTCAACATTGAGGCACCTAAGGAAGAAGATGCATGATAGTGAACATAATTAATTGGAACCATATCTACACATGAATTGTAATATTCTATTTACGGTTTTGGACTCTTTAAAAGACACAATCAAACCAAAGGATTGGAAAACAGTGTTTAAATACATATCCAGTCAACATTCTGTAAGTAAATAGAGTAATACATATCCAAAATCAACATTTTGGAAGTAAATAGAGTATTTAAATACATATCCAAATCGTGTTGAAATAATGCCAAGAAGCCATGAGAATATAGAAACCCATTCCAATTTTCCATCCTATAACATGCCCCTTGAGAGGTTAAGGCCACAACCTGATTATGAACATTTAAACCCATATTGTATCTCCAAAACTAATGTCAGGAAAAATAATAGATTAAAAGTTGTGAAGAAAAACAGATCATTGATTCACGAAAACAACACATTAGACAATAGATTGACATGCACAGGATTTAGGAGAATTCGAAAACTTGGGGATTGAAGGACACAAAGGCAATAGAGAGATTTGAATCCATGCAAATTTGTCTCTCTATTTGTGTGTGTGTGCGTGTGGGTACTTTTTCTCTTACACACAAGTTTTTTTTTTTTGATGAATAATAAGCCATTCCCTAAAATTAATTTGGTCGGAATATTCCATGAGAAGCAAATTACACTGGTTTAACTAAGTTGCAAAACAAGGAATAGATGTTCAAATGATTCTGGAGCAAGCCCATAGAAGAGACATTTAGAAATTGGAGAACAAAATCTCTTAACTAGCAAGGGCCCTCAAAGGTAACCAATGCGGAATCAGAAGGCTATTGAGATAGAAAATAGTATGCAGATTCAACTTAAAAAATCACAAGAGCTAGTGAAGGGTCAAATCACCCTGGCAAGGCTCCAAACTAGGAAATAGGCAGGGAAAGAATTGCTTGATAAATAGATGGGCGAAACATAGAAGAAATAGTAAGATCTTTCACCCACAGAATATGAGACTTTGATTGTTGGAAACTAAAGAGGAGATATACAAGAGGGGAAAAAAAGAGCATCCAATTATCCACAGTATGGTTTCTAGTACGCAAACTAAAACCCACCTAGCTCAATGTCTTCCAGCAGTTGACAATCCATCCATCACAATATATTCATTGTCTCAACAAAATGATGGTAAAGTGTATTAATATTCAAAATATTACAAACTTATTAAAATCATATTCGAAATAAAAAATTTAGTATGTACACACCACTTTCAACATGACACTTTAAATTGAATATGAACAATTAAGCCACAAAAATCACCACTCTTGAATTATTGGTTTCTTTTTCAGTTCACCATCCCCACCCCCTCTTCTTCCATGTACATCATTCAATCCATAAAGATGCCCTTATTGAGAACATACTAGATGTGCCAATATGTGAGAGAGAGCAAAATATTGTAGGTAAAAATTGTGAATAGTGATAACGACATACCATCCAAATTGTCATGGAGGGAGCCAAGGGGGCAAAATGGATATATGAGCAACAATTTGTCGTTATCAGCGTCCTCCGCATAGCCAATCAACTTGATCACATTGGGGTGACTGCACATGGACAAGAATTGCACCTCAGCCTGTCAATCAATATAAACAATATTAGAACAACATAACCAAATTGAAATAATGATGAAAACAATATTAAAACACATACCATCCATATCTTCCTGGTTTCACTTTGTCTGTCCTTGGATACTTTGACAGCGATCTCTTGTTTGGCTAGCTGATTGATATTTTGTTCAGAAATTTTTCCTTTGTACACTTTTCCGAATCCACCCTGACCTAGCTCATGGCTGAAATCCTCAGTAAAAAAACGCAACTCGTCGAGGTCAAAAACCACTGGTGTGTCTTGAAGCTGAGGACCCAAATTAGCTGTAAAACAAAAAAAGGATATGAATCATAATAAATAACAAACATTGAAGAGCACTTTAGATTAAAATAAATAATAATAAAAATTTCGTGAGAAACACTAGAATATATCGTAACTTTCCTAACCAAAATGATTCTACAAATGACTTATAACATGATATTTATATCATATGGTTCATAACATAACTAAAATAATTTGTAACTTCCAGTTGTGAAGCATACACCATAAAAATCGTTGATTCAAAACTTGTATCATAAAAATTCGTAACTTTCTGATTGAAGAGCTGCATAGTAGCATTGTTCATGTATGAATAAATGTAGACATGTATGCTATGAAGCACGGATACTTCAAATAGGGTGACATATCTGTATCGGATACTAATACTCCTTGGATATTCGCTAATACGTATCGGATACTTATTAATTAAATTTCCATTAATTTTGGAGTATTGAATACTTACTTTTGAAGTATCGGATACTCCAAGTCATGTATCACTTGTTTTACAAAATTAGAATTGTAGCATTTCTTGTATACTATTATAATATAATATAATTGCAAGGATAAATATAAGAATATTTTTTTAATACTTTGTTTAGTTCTTTGATAAGAAGAATATAGTGAGTTAATAATAGAATTTGTCAAATTGATGTATCCTAATTGTTTCATGCATTTCCCCTATACCTACATAGAAAGTAAGGACTAACAAGAGAATATAACAATAGTAAAATTAAATATCAATAATTAAATAAGCAAGTAAACTTTAATACAATATTTTTTACTAGTGCCAAATAGAAAAGCACCAGGACAAGTTGTAGATTGTTCTATTAATGTAAATTTGTAAACATATTAGACTTGATATTGAAATGAAATATTTGCAAAACCTATTGAAAATTTAAAAGGTAAACAAGCTAGTAGGTTAAATTAATACCTAATTCTTAAATGTTAGTGTTTTGCATTATAAAATAACATTGTGGTTTATCAACATTCTTTAGCTTATGTGTAACTCACTACTAATAATTTGTCATATCGCCGTATCTGTTTCCCGTATCCATATCTGTGCTTCCTAGCTATGTTATGCAGACTCTTCAAATAAATCAAATACCCATATCGGATACTCGGACAAGGGTATGGAATTTATGTTGGATACTTTTCAACGGATACTTCTTATATAATTGTATATGACACTATTATTATATATACATATTGTTGTATAATTGTTATAAATGTCTTTTTGACACTGTAAGTTACATATAACACCATTTTATTTTACATACTTGATTAAAAATATAAAAATTTGACATTTTTTTGCTGAGTAAGTGTACTCTCAAATTTATAGTTTGATGAGTCCGACCTCTACATACATACCTACACCCGACACCAATACTCGAGTCCATGTAACATAGCTTCCTAGCATGTATGTGACCAAAACATTTATGTGATCTTAACCTACTACTCATATATACGATATATATATAAGTAATGAAAAATTGTAAAGCAAAAATTAATTTCAGGGTATTTAGTAACATGTGATGAATAGGATGGGTGGGTGTATGAATGTATAAGGAATGTATATGTATATACCTGCCATGTATAGAACAACCTTGTCTGTCTGTCTGTCTCTCCTTCAATTCGCAAACGAAATCTCGTTTCGACTACAAAAAAAATCACCTTTCACAACATATAAAATTGTCGCCAAAAGTCAAAATTTTGTTGCTAAAAGTTTTTTGCAACAATCACAAAATTGTAACCAAGGTTGAGGCCAAAGGATTGTTGCGGAAGGTTTGGCAACAAATTTTGAAATTTGTCGCCAAAAGTCAAACAAACAGCGACACTATTTGTTGCCAAAAGTTACCTTTAGCGACACAATAATTTGTTGCCAATTGTCACTTTTAGCGACACTAATATTTGTTGCATATTTACCAATGCAAAATTCAAATCACATTCATTTAACCTTCAAATTTAATTAACAAATAAAAATCCATCAACTAATCCAAAATATAAACCAAATTCATTCAGCAAAAACAAGTTTCTAATCCATTCAACAAAACATATCTAAATATCCAAAAAATTTCAAAACAATCCAACCCAATTATTCAAGCACAATATAAATGTCAAAATACAAGTGTTTGATTACATATTACTATTCAATAGTCTATTTCAAAATATATCTTGCTCCACGAGTATATCTCTATTATATATTTGTAAAAGAAAAAAAAACGGCAGTAGTCATAAACATGTAAATATAAAATATAGAATTAGTATTGTTGCCCCCTTGGCACTTTCTCTAATATAATTTAATTGTACCTATCAAAAAATAAATAAATAAACACAATTCCTAAAGAAAATTCAGAATATAGCTTTAAGTCTTCAACTTTCTAACCTAAATTGCAAATGCAACATTACTAGTAGAAGACAGCACCAAAAAAATAAAATAAATAAATAAATAATTAAAATTTTAAAAAGAGTCAGACACTACTAGGATTCAATAGGTTAATAGGTTAATATTTCCAGCATTAATGTATGTTGCATGCATAATAGAATGCATTCTATTACAATATATGGGACTAGAAAAAATAACCATATTCATTCTGAACACAAAATTGAGCAAAATTGAATTCAAACCAATTGACAGATGTCATATCACCTTTTGGATCAGACTGAGCTTTGGGCTTGTTATGGAACAAATTTCATGAATCAGCCTTCACCATCTTGGGCTACATGAGCTCTTTTCCTATTTGATTGCAGTATTTTTTATTCCATAAAAGTTGGATCCACCTCAACTATAGGAATGTAGTTCACTTGTGCAGTATCTATCATGGTTGACCGTAACAGTGAAACTACAGAATAGCTTTTTATATCCTATAAATTTATATCTTCAAATGGATTAGTTTGTATCAATCAAAGTGTACATTATAAAAAAAATTCTTCTTTAGTTTATTCAAAGTGTACATTATAAAAAAAATTCTTCTTTAGTTTATTTTTCTTCTTTAAATCTTTTTTTTTTTTAACTAATTATAATTCACCTTCCTTTTTTATTGGTATATTTTTTTTCATTTTGATATTTGGGATCTATATTTCACCTTGTCACATTGGAAGCATGAGTAATGACAATTCAAAACTTTTTGCACCTCACTAACATGGTAAAAATTGGATAACTTGTGCCTTGTACTCCCTTTTTAAAAAAATTTGCTGTGATTTCATCATTTAATATAAAACTTACTCAGCAAAATGACTAGAAAAAGTACTGTGTAATTGAGATTCATCAAGTGTGAATTTCATCATATATATTAGGATGCTCGTAGTTTAGGTTGGGTAGGGTGGCATCCCACTCGACATCTGCCCAAAAGTACGGGGATTGGAAAAAATCAATCTGTATCCGCAGTGGCGGAGTCAGGAAATTGAGTTATAGGGGGCACTATTAATTATAATTTTTTATTTAAAAAAAAAAATGATGAACATTAAGATAATAATAATTTTATGAGCTAAATTTAAGCATAAAAAATTACATATTCATTATTAATAGGAATATATTAAAATTCTATAATAGTGTAGAATAACTTGGTGCGGGATGGTGACGTAAGTTTGTAATTTTAGCACAAAAAATTATGGATCAAAATTCTTAATTTTAGAAAATAAAAACACATCGTTTATAGCATAAATTATTATAAAATCTATTTAATTTTTATTTGATAGAAAAATATTAAAGAGATGACATTGCTTATAAATGATGTGTTTTGAATGAAAATTATTAAACAGTCTTAGAATACCATATAACATTGCCTACGTGATGCTCAAAGCATGAGAAATCACAAATCACAAATCACACTAAGCAATCTGTCAACTGTTTGAAAATAATGAGTTCATCATATCCAATCTATAAGATTTTTCGCTATACTATTGGTTTAAACTATTACATAAATAATATCACAGAGTATTCTTGAAGTATCAAATAATTACTTGTTATGAACAATACAATAAATCTTTAACCAAAAAACATGTTAAGAAAAAAAAATACATTTTATATATGACAAAAGACAAAAAAGAAAAAAAGAAAAAAAGGAAAAAAAATTCTCAAAACTTAGGGGGGCACGTGACCTCCTCGTCCTTCTTTGCCTCCGCCAATGCATATCCGTCTGCCTAGTTGGCGGATGCGGATTGATGCGATCAGTTTGGCGGTTTAGACTTTACAATTTTTTAGCATTTTTTCAGGTTATAATTCACTGATTTTCAGCATTTTTTTAAACAGAAGAAATATATAAAACAAATTTTTTTGAACAGCAGAAATATACAGCAGTTCTCTCAGTTGAGAAAAGCACAACATTGAATGAAGTAAAAGCTAAGCTTCTTTGTGCAACAAACATTCATAGCCAACAACTACTCAACCCAATCAAGCACAAAATATATTCCAAAATGCAATAAAAAAAAAATCATTCACAAGCCTGCCAGTAAAACCACATTGGACTGTTTTTTATTGTAATAGAATGTGTAGATAATTACACCTCCTTTTGACCAAAAAAAAAAAAAACTCAAATCAATGAGAAGATACAGATTTGAAATCAAATGAACAAAAAATCGAGTTAGAAAATAGTATGATATTCGGAATCGGAACCAAGGGCTGATTTTCAACAAAACTCAGAATATTATAAAAGAAGCAAAGAAGAGAAGAGAAGAGAATATACGTCAGTCGGCGCCGTTCGTATCTCGCCGCCGATCGAAGGATTCAGACAATGCCGATCGAGGGTTGGGGTTTGGAGAGAGAGTGGAGAGAGAGACGAGAGAGAGAGAGAGATGGGTTTAGGGTTTAGGGAATCTCAAAAGTTGGAAAAACGAATGAATTGTTTGTGCGCGCAATTGGCTGCTGGACAACAGAGGGGGAATTTTATTATGCTAGTATGAACTGTTTTGGAAAGTGATTAAAAAGTTAGCTTTTTGATTTTTTGATTTTTTTGGTAAAAAGTTGGCTTCTTTTGAATAAAAAAATTGACTTTTTTGGCCAAAAAAAAGCTAAAAAGCTGACTTCTTTAGCTTGTTGCCAAATTGAGCATATATATATATATATATTATTAGAAATAGTATTTTTTTGGGCACTTTTTCATAAATTTTTTTTCACCTACTTATGTTCTATTTAGTCCACATTATTTTTTTGTGTTCCAATAAGTCCTATGGGTGACATACTTACCAAAATACCCCTAATAATATTCACATTTACAGTATGAATGTTTCATGATGTGAATGTTAACATGTCAATGTGAATATTTACATTATCAATGTGAATATTCACATTGTAAAATATGAATGTTCATATCAGCAAATTACTAACCGTTCAAATATATATATATATATAAGGGTAGAAATGTCCACAAAATACTTTTAATATGAGAATTAGGATTTGATAGATCAAATGTCCAAATAATAGGATTTATTAGAATACAAGAATATCTTATGAACTAATTGGGATACAAACACTTGAAAATAGATTTTCTAATAAATTTCTCTATTTTTTTCATACTTAGATGGTACATTATAAAAGCTTACATTTTTTTAAGAGAGCCACGTCAACATGTATTTTCTTAATTACATATAGAGTTCTATACAAGAATATGAGGTCACTGCTGTGACCCCCCTGCTGTGCCTAAAATGGCACAGTTTCACCCTATTTTTTTTATATATATATATTTGGTCACTTTTTTTACTTTAATTCTTAATTTTTTTTTTATTTTTTATTTTAGGGTTTAGGGTTTAATTCTTAAAATTTATTTTTTTATTTTAGGGTTTAGGGTTTAATTCTTACAATTTATTTTTTTAGGGTTTAGGGTTTAGGACAAAGTATAATTTATCATGCCAAAAAACATAGCGAAAACATGGGGAAAAAAAAGAAAAACCTTCGCCGTTTTAGGCACAGCCGCCAGGGGAGGGGGGGGTCACAGCAGTGACCCCTTATCCTCTATTCAAATCCAAATCTAATTTAAATTATACTAACTTTACCTATTTTATATGGACTTTTTTTAACAAATATTTCTTTTCAATATATATATATATATATATTTTATGATAACTGAGACAATTCACAAACCCAATACTAATTTTATGTTTCACGTTTTTCTTCTTAATTCTTTCAAGGGTATTAGGATTTTTTTTTATAGATATATATTTGGTCACTTTTTTACTTTAATTCTTAAAATTTATTTATTTATTTATTTATTATTTTAGGGTTTAGAGTTTAGGGTTTAATTCTTCAAATTTATTTATTTTTATTTTAGGGTTTAGGGTTTGCGGTTTAATTCTTAAAATTTATTTTTTTCTTATTTTAGGGTTTAGGGTTTAATTCTTAAAATTTATTTTTTTAATTTTAGGATTTAGGGATAAAATTTATTTATTTTTTATTTTAGGGTTTAGGGTTTAATTCTTAATTTTTTTTTTAATTTTAGGGTTTAGGGATAGAATTTATTTTTTTTATTTTAGGGTTTAGGGATTACGGTTTAATTCTTAAAATTTATTTTTTTATTTTAGGGTTTAGGGTTTAATTCTTAATTTTTTTTTTAATTTTAGGGTTTAGGGTTTGATTCTTACAATTTATTTTTTTAGGGTTTTGGATTCAGGACAAAGTGTAATTTATTATGCCAAAAAACATAGTGAAAACATGAAGAAAAAAAAAACCTTTGCCGTTTCAGGCACAACAGGAGGTCATAGCAGTGACCCCGTATCCTCTATACAAATCCAAATCTAATTTAAATTATACTAATTTTACCTATTTTATATGGACTTTTTTTTAACAAATATTTCTTTTCTATATATATTTTTTTATGATAAATGAGATAATCCACACACCCAATACTAATTTTATGTTTCACGTTTTTCTTCTTAATTCTTTGAAGGGTATTAAGATTTTTTTTTAATGCTAAATTGCCTTCTTTTTTTTTTTTTTCTTTTCTTCTTCTTATTTTCCAGTACATTATTCTACACCCAATACCAATTCTATAGGGTAAATTACACTTACACCCCCTGAGGTTTAGGTTAAATACATATCACCCTTGACGTTTGGAAAATTACACTAACCTCTCTGTCATTGTAATTATTTAAACGGAATGAAAATATTGAATTCATGTACTCTATTTTTTCTTGCTTTGCTTTACTTCCTCTTTTTTTTTTTTTTTATTATTATTATTTAAACTTTTCTTTGCTTTACTTTTTTTTTCTTCAATGTAATTTTCTCTGTTTTTCTATTAGGAATTGTTGCCTTTTATATAACCAGGGGGTTTGTGAAATAAGACCATTAATCACAAGGGTGAGAATGTAATTTTCAGAACGTTAGGGGGTGAAATGTAATTGGACCAAACCTCAGAGGGTGTCAGTGTAATTTACCCTATTCTATATTATGGATTTATCATTTAAATTTTGAGCAATGATTCATCCCCCCTAAAAGTCCCACCCCCCCCACCCCCCACACACACGTGGGGGTTGGGGATTGGGAGATCAGAAAAAAAAAAAGAAAAAGAAAAAAGAAAAGTTAGCCAATCAGATATAAAGGGGGTGAAGGGGATGACCCCTAAAGGGGGTCTCAACCTTTATTGTTAAATTTTATAGTGATTCTATATATAAAATTATACTTACCTTCCTACATTATGTTTATGTTATATAATCACAACTCACTTGAGGCAAAACTTGTACAACAATGATACCCTCGAGGATCTCTAAAGTTTGCATTTACTGCTTAAGTTTCTTATTCAATTGTTGAACAATATTTGTTTTATGTTTTGACATTATATTATAGATGATTAATCACTTCACACACTGAGATATATCTATTGTTTGGATTTTTTTTTTGTTTTTTTTGGGGTTTAGATGTTATGTAATTCTTTCTTGATTAGTCGTTGTTGAATTTATTTTATATAGTTGATATTTTAATTTAATTAAGAGTGTTTGTTTTACAATCTTAATTTTTAATATATATATCATATAAAATCATTATATGAATCCAATTACAACATATTTATATTTAATTTTTTAAATAAATTTTAGATAATTTCTATTTCTACATATTTTTATTTTCCAAATGAATATAAAACAAAATTAAATAGTTAGAATCACTTTTAATTTTATGTTACTAATTATTCTTCTAATTTAACTATTATTTTTAATATCAAAATGAGTATCATATATATATATATATATTATTAAAAGTAGTGTTTTACTATTTTATAATTTAATATATATCATACAAAATTATTATATAATAATTACACTTTTATAATACGATAGAACTAAAATTAATATATATAAGTATTCAAGTAACAATTTTATAGAATGATAGCTCCAATATTATCAAAATAAATAATAAAAATCATATTTTAATTTAATTATTTTATAGCACACATTGTACCATCAAATTTTTTTTGAAAAAAAAATAACACATGCATTGCACAGATCAACTGCTAGTATATTATTAAAAGCAATATTTTTTCCTTACTAATGTGGCACATTCTAAAGGCTTACTTTTTTTCTTTTTCTTTTTTTCTAAAAAAGCCACATCATCATGCATTTTCTATTTACATATAAGGTTCTATACAAACTCAATTTCAATTATAATAACTAATTTTACACAAACTCTATTTGAGAAATACTTATTTTTCATATATATAATTATAATTTAATTATTATGATATTCAAAAAAAAAAATCTTGATATATAAATAAATAAATAAGGCAAAATATGCTTAATTATATATATTACACGGATCAAATTAATTTTCATTTATATTTTATTTTTGTCTATCTTATTGATGTCTTAATATTAATTTATATTTAATTTTTTTATTTAATATGAAATTATTTATTACAAAACATTTATATTTAATTTAAATTTTATATACCTATATGCAATATGTATATATAATTCGAAAAGAATATTAAAGAAAAAATTAATACTCTACATAATTAATTTATATATATTTTTCTTAATCCAATCGCAACATATTTATATTTAATCTTTTAAATAAATTTTGTGTAGTTCTATTTCTACATATTTTTATTATCCAAATAAATATAAAAATAATAATTAGAATCACTTTTAATTTTATATTACTAATTCTCTTTCTAATTTAACTAATATTTTTAATATCAAAATAAGTATTTATTTTATCATCTTATAATTTAATATATATCATATAAAATAATTATATGATAATTACACTTTTATAGTACAATAGAACTAAAATTATCAAAATAAAAAAATAATTTAATTGAATTTATTATATATAAGTATTAAAACAATACTTTTATATAACGATAACGCTAAGATTATTAAAATAAATAATTTAAATTTAAAATTTATTTTAAATTAAAATTAATATTATTTTTTCGTAACACATATCATAATATAAAATATTATTATATTAGTTAAAATTAACTTTATTGTGATTTTATGTCAAACATCATATTTCTAGAAGTTATTTACATACACGTGTAGCGTCCAATTTGATATTGTTTGATTAAAATAATGAAACTCAATATTTTTTTTTTTTTTTTGTTAAGTTTTTAGAAGATAAATTGGCAAATGCCAAACGATAAATAGTGTGGAGTATTATTTTAAAGAATAATGATTCATAAAAAATGATTGTGTATATTTAAGACACCTATTGATGTTTCTTGAATAATTTTTAAATAAAAATTTTGAATTTATAATATTACTGGTAATGCACATTCACGAGCTTTGCCAGAAAAGATATGCACAAAAATAATTTGGCTGGAATAAAAAATTTGTAGTTATTATGATGTGTCAATAATTAATCAAAACATTTTTGAGAAGTGAAATTATTAAGGTTATATAGATTTTGTGTCCGATTCCCTTTGAGGGAACTGTTTATCATTTGAATTTATAATTTTTTATTCATCAATGTGAATAACTCTTACAATCGTGCTGATATAAGCGTAAATCCTACCTTTGTGTTAACCCACCTTAAACACTTTTTTCATGTAATAAAATATTTAAATATTTAATTGTCATATAAAAGTATTATAATAGATCATAATCAAACACCACTTGAAACATAATTAAAGACCCGATGCACCACTTTAGACATAACCAAAAACATAAGAAATTATCAAAGTTCTTTTTGATTAATAACTAAAATAGTATACCATGAGTTGTAATATTATAGAATTTTTTGTTTTTTTTTTTTTTTTTTTTAGAAAAAAAAAATATTTTGATACAAGTAGAATTCATGATTTTTAATAAATTTGATTATTACAAATGAAGATTTAATTTTAGGTTAAGAATACTGACTTCTTCTTTTTTTAATCTTTGAAAGAAATAATTTTTGCCACGCCCCATATTTTATTACTCGGATAACCTTACCAATATTCATTAATTAAGTCCATTTACAAATAACATTTCATCATTGGATGAAATGATGAATAATTAAATATACATATTCCCTCTCATTATACAACAATGACATTTACATACAAATAAAAGAAATACCCTGAGGTTTACAATAAAAGAGAGGACACTACTCTTTACAAAAAGATAGCACTCAGCCAAACAACAAATGAAGTAGTACAATCCATTTCTACATTACACTTATGAAATGGTAAAACCCATTGTTTGGTCTTCAATTCCGAAAAGCATTCCCTGTACACATGTACAGGCAGGGGGTGAGCAAAACTCACCGAGCAATCCCATATTAAAACATTAAAAGATGTGCGAGTACAAAGATACTTATAAATTTTTCGTGACATTATATCATGTCAAAATCATAAGGTTTTATCACATAATCTCTTAAATCCATTTTATTTAATTAACCACAACCAGTTAGCTTAAATAAATAAACATGCCTCAATAGTAACATGACATTCTTTTTAATCCATTCAATTATCTCATTATCAATTGAATCATTAAACAATTCATCAAATCCATTTTAATTACATGACAGATGTATCCATGTTTCATAACAATTTCCATTTCTTAATTCATAATCCTGGCTCAGAACCTGGCCATACCCTTTACATCCTTTCAAAAACATATTTCAGTTTCATGACTTTAAAGTCCATGTTCCAGTTCATTTTCCATTTCCTTTCAACTTTGAGTTTGAAACAAGACTCAACACTTAGCCAAATAATTTAATGAGATTGTAACTCACCTTTTAAACACTTTCGTAATTCATAATGGATACACATTCTAATGCTGTATCAAAAACACATAAACCACTTTCTTACTTTACCGAAGATACACATTTTGGTGTTGTATCAACATAACATAGAAACACTTCTATACTTCACAATTGATAATGATATACATTTTAGTGCTATATCAAATCAATTTAAACACTTCCATAATCCACACTTGATACACATTTTAGTGCTGTATCAACGGAGTCCATCCCCTATCTCCTCCCAAACATTATCCGGTTTAGAGGTCCATCCCCTATCTTCCCCTAAACCGCGGAGTACATCCCTTATCTCCTCCCACACAACACATGTATATAAACATAGATCATATACAATCAATCAATACATAAAGTTAATGTATTATTTCAACCGCTATATTCAATAGCATACTCAATTGATTAGTTTTAGTTTGCCTAATCGTCATGCATTGTCTACAACAATCAAGACTATCCTCCACCGATAGCCCAAAGCAGTTATTTCTAAACAGAAAATAAATGCACCAAATGGATATAAAATCAACATTTCAACTAGGTGAGCGATAACTTGTCCAACTACACCCTTAAGTCCCGTACATTCCCAATTCCAACATTTTCAATTTCATTTCTGTACGGGAAAGAAATACACCTCCTCGTATAATCCTGTTGATCAAGTCTGCGTTCCTCCGTACGACGTCGTTCCACTACCTGAAAACACAAACGTGAGCTAGCCGGCGGGTGTGTGCCGGAAACCTCTCCGATGCCTAAGTCAGTCAACAAGACAAATAGGCAAAAGCTCTATGAATTCAGGGAGCAAAGTTGCATTACCTCTCCAAAGGTGATATTGGTGAGCTTTTATAGGTTTCGTGCGACACAATCCTAGTAGGTCTCTAACTCCTCCACGTAGAGTCCTACTAGAATTTATACTCCTGAAAGATAACGCTTATCCTTCAACACCCCCCTCACTGCTTAAACCAAGTGAGATGGTTTTTCTCATGGCCGGACTTCTATATGACCGAAGTAACTGTTAGTTCGGCCCTTACTTTCCTTTCCCTTATCTCGGCTTTCCCATGCCAAGACCGAGCTAACCATAAGAGAGTTGAGCCGAACTCTCTTACGACCGAAGTAACACTGCCAAGTTGGACCAAACAGCGTGACCAATCTAATGGTTACTTCGGCTCCCCTTTCTTTTACCTCGGCTTCGCATGCTAGGCCGAGCTATCCATAGAAGAACTAAGCCGAGCTAACCTTTACTTAGGTCTTAAAGCGGGCCCAACATACCTCGGTGCCAAACATCATGACCGAGCTAACAAACAATAGAAGCCGAGCTAATCCTTCTTACGCCGGCACCATCTTTTACTTCGGTTCGGCCGCCGTACGACCCACCTTCCTGGCCTTCCCAATACGGCCCAAAGAGTGGCCCATTATCCTGGCTTCGGCCCAATTTATTTTGTATAAATTACCCTCACAATTTCTCATTTCTCAAATTAATTTCACAAATTAATTTATCAATGTAACTAAGGTATTATTCCCAAAAATTACATAACAACCCTAAGGTTCCATTTTCATCAATGTTTCAACATTAATCCCATTTCTCCATGCCAAACATGCATATAGGTTTTATATATTTAAAACCCCAACTTTTGTAAAATTACACAAAGGCCCAAACTTTCTCAAAATTACACAACAACTTCCAACTTATCAAAATGCTAAAATTTAAAGACAAAACTCATAAAGAGGAGTAGGATATCCCTACTTATTAAATATTACCATTTTTATCAAAATCCTCATTTAACTGCAACATGGTAAATTTTCACCGATAGCCAAAATAGTTATCTCTAACATATTAATTAAAAGATAACAACATAGGCATATAATCCAACATATAACTATAACTTGGAATCTCCCATGATTCCCAACATTTAGAAACAAATCATATTCCTCATTTTATCAAAGATGAACAACTACACTAGTTTTCATATCACAATCACGTCCGGTAACCTCTCAAGGTCAATTTCTAACCGTGTCGGTTTTATTCCAACAAATACATTAAGTAAAATAATACCGTTAATGCCCGAGAAAACATCATTTTCTTTCCAAACTCATTCTCCAAGCATTATTCAACTATGACATCCTATTTTGATTGAAAGCCCCGAAAGTTAAACGTAACTCCTTTGTTTTCTTTAAAAAATGCTCTTTTGGCCACAAACCGGTAACAATTTCAAAACCAATCGAATCGAAGTCCGTTTTTGTTCAAATTAAAAACATAACTCTTTCATAACCTTACAAACATATTCCAAGTTTACACTTTCGCAATTTGGGCATCAACTTTTTATTTGCTTCAAATTTTCTCTTTTAAGCAAATAAAACACAAATTTTCCAAAAATTCTAATTAAATTATATGCAACTCTAAACTCCATATAATCAAGCAAAAGTGCATAAAGAAGTGTAGGAAAAATCTCTACTTAACACTTTACACAATATTCCTCAATATCAATTTATTTTTCTCAAAAATAAATTCCAAAACTCAAGGATGAGATAAATATTTCAACCTTAGTTCCTCAAAATAAATTATCTAACCATAATATGATGTAGATATAATCCATACAACTATTAAATTCTATTTTTAGATTTCTTTTACAAAATTAACAACACAAAATGATTTCTCCAAAATCAATCTCAATATATCAACATTTTTAACATTTCAACATAATTTTTTCTTCCAAAAATTACCAAACAAAAATCTGAAAATATACCTATATGCAATACCTCTTATAATGATATATTTTCTCAAAATAATCCCAACATAGCTTTAATGTAAAAATATGAAGAAAGTCCCTACCTCAAATATGAAGAAAAACAAATCTGAAAATGCAAACGTCGCCCGATCATGAATCCGTGAACACCATTGCGAAGATTACGATGAGTTCTCCAACTTTCATTTACAACACTTTTGCAAAATCTCACTCTAAGGACTCCCATTCGAAGCTCAACCATTGAGCAACAATGGAAAAAAAAAGAAAGAGGGAGAGAGAGATAGATACACGTTGGGAGAGAGACAAGAGAGCATAACTCTCTGCTCAATTCAACCAAGGAGAAAGAAATGATGAAAAGGAAAGGAAGGGGAAAAGAAAGAGGAGTGGGGAACAAACCCCATGTGGGTTTGTTTTCTTTTCAATGATGGGTTTTTTAAAAAAACATAATTTAATTTTTATAATAATAATTCAAAATTTTATAATATAAATTATAAAATGATATAATTTTTCTCATCACAAAAATATGATATTTTTGTACACCACAAAATATAATATTTTGCTCATTTCACAAAACATACATGTTTCATTCTTTATAAAACATATAATTTTTCACCGTATGGTATACACCATAAATTTAACTTTTAAATATTTATTATAACCCTATATAATAAATAATAGCAACTCCCAAGGTGGTTACTACCAATCATATAATTAAAAAGGACCAAACATCCAAAACTCACTTTCAAATTCTGCTGTAAATTAAACTGAACACCAATCAGTCCGTGAATTTTCATAAAATAAACACTCATCAATAAATCCTGAAATTTTTACTCGATGTGCTAGACTCGTATGTGAACAACATACAAAAATTTCATAATTTTCTGAGACCGGTAACTATTTTTAAAAAATACAAAACCGAACTATTTTCGCACAGAATTTACACAGCACTCAAATTCGAAAATTTGCTCAATTAAATTATGCACTGGCTATTTTAAAAAAAAAAATATTCTGGGTCATTACAATTTTTATGAGCCTTTTATATAAAATCACATACTGTGACAAATTGTCATAAGTCATTAGCAAATTTATTATATTTGACTTTCAATTATTAAAATTTTTTACACATAAAATATTAAGGGCTTTTTCCCAAATTAAGCCAAATTAGCAACCTATTTCCCAAACTAGGCCTAGTTTGGACGGAATTCCCAAACTAGGCTAAAACGTGGTTGTGAACTACGCTTTCACCGTTTTTATGACTCTTGCGTGGAAAATTTGTAAAATCGTAAAAGCGTGTTTCCAAACCACGCTTTTAATTAAGAAAGCGTGGTTAGGAACCATGCTTTGAAGTAAATTTTTTTTTCTTCTAAAAACGTGGTTGTGAACCACGCTTTAACTGTGTAATTTTTTTTTTCAGAAAACGTGGTTTTGAACCACGCTTTTACTATGGTTTTAAATAATTTTTTTTTTCAAAAAACCTGGTACAATTTTTAAATTATTCATATAAAATATCGTCTTGTTCACAACTTTTACTACCGAAATATAATTTTTAAGGAAAGCGGGACAACTCACTGTTGATTATTATTATTATTATTATTATTAGTCAATCCACATTCTATAATTCACTCAATCATCTTGTAGATCTCTATATATAAATTATTCATATAAAATATCGTATTAAATTTGTAATTATAGCGATCTTGGTTTTTCCTTCATTATTTATTGTATTTCGGACTCGGTTCCGTGGATGATTGCTGTTGTCTATATCGCGTTTCCGTCCTTTAACTCTTTGTATTTGAGTTTTGGTTTGTGTTGGGCAGGTTTGAAACAGGTTGGTTGTGTTTAGAAACAAATAGTTAATGCCCAGATTTTGGCCTTCATGCTTGAGCGGACCCTTTTGCATTTGCCCCTTCGCTGGAGCGGGCAGTCTGACGCTCGAGTGGGATTCTTCAGCCTTCAGTAAATTTTTTCGCAGGTCTGAAAATGCTGGAAGTGTGCTTTCGACGCTCGAGCGTCCGTTCTCACGCTCGAGCGGGAGTCTGTGTCCGACGCTCTCCCTCTCCCTCTCTTTTGAATCACTTTTTCGGCTCTCTCTCTCTCTCTCTAACTTTCCAAAACCCTCATTTGAGAGCTCCTCTCTCTAGAATACCTTCTCTCTCTACATTTTGATCTTGATTTAATGAGACCCAACCTTTGTGTCTTCATTAAAGTGTTGGAGCTTCTCAAGACCTCCATTTTGATCTGAAAAGTTGTGGGTTTGGAGCACTTTCGAGTTTCTTCATCATCTCGTTTGGGTCTCTTCATTTGAGGTAGGGATAACTACTCATATTTATGGCCTTTGACATAAACATGTGGTCATTTTGATTTAATGTTGAAGTTGGGAAATTTTGGGTGTTAGGGTTTCAAAACTTGAAATGTATAAAGAGGGGTTTTGTTCCTTTTGAACTATACATGTGTATATGGGTCTTTAAATGAGGTTATTGATGTTTATTGATGATATCTGGACCTTTGGGTCAATGTTGAGAAAAAGGGAGAAAATGCCTTAGTTGGGTTTAATCGGGTCATTGGTGTAATTAATGAAATTAATTATGAGAATGTGAAATTGGTTTGGAAATAATAAAATTGGGAAATTATGAGATGGAATGGTGTAGTTGGATTGATTAATCACTCACCTATGAAAATGTTGATAATTTATCTGTTTGATGAATTTATTATCTGTTTAGAAATAATTGTTTTGGGCTATCGGTGGAGGATAGTCTTGATTGTTGTAAACACTGCATGATGATTAGGTGACTTAAAACTAATCAATTGAGTATGTCATTGACTATGACGGATGGAATAACACATTGAATATATGCTTTGCTTGATCATTGTATATGATAAGTGTTTAAATACATTGCATATGTATCTTGTTTGGGAAGAGATAGGGGATGTACTCTCAAACTTGTTTGGGATGAGATAGGGGATGGACTCCATTGATAACTAAGTTGGCCGGAGTGTCCAAGGTGAAAGTCCCGAAATCTTAATTACGTTTGTATGACGTAGATGAATTGAAGTGTTGAAGTATTATTGATATGAGTTGTAGTCTCATTTTAAATTGAAGTATGGAAATGTTAATGATGTGAGTTGTAGTCGCATATTAAGTGATTATGATCGATGTATTGTTAACGTGAGTTGTAGTCTCAATATAAACTGTCTGGATGAACAGAGAATCATATCTATGAATTGGTTTGGATAATGAAACGATAAGGGATTGATATGTATATATCTGTGAATATGGATTGGTTATGAAAGAGATGTACGTTAGTTTATATAAGTTAAACATTTATCAAAAGCTAATGTTTTAGTTATCGTTCATATTATGTTTAGCATATCTCTACTGGGCTTTGACTCACCCTATATGGGACATCATTTTCAGGTGCAGGTGATATGCCGCCTCCAAGAATGTAGCTTGGGAGGTTGTAGAAGCTGAAGGCTTACTTTTGTGATTATTTTGTGTATTACATGTAAATTCAAGCCAAGGGCTTAATGTGTTTAGAGTTAGAACTCTCTATTTTTGTAACCAAGTGTTGGCTTGGAAAGTTGTAAGCCCGTAGGGCATCTACTTTTATTGTCAACATGTAATACTTTTGAACTAAATACTCTGATGAATGGAAATATGTTTTATTCTTTCATGTCTATGGATGTCTTGAATGATTGGTTTATATGTATTTTTTTTGAGGGCGTTACAGTAATCTTAGCTACCAAATTTTATTATTTTAATATTTAAAAATCAATTATATAATTTGGAAATTATGTTTCACATCCATTATTTTATTTTTAAAAATGATAAAATTATATGTACGATTATCAGATCAATTTGATATTTACATAAATAATTTATACATTAAATTTTTAAAAAACAAACAGCATGCATTGTCTAAAGAGTAGTGAATTGTGTAAAAAATGTAAATTAAATATTTGCTTAATTTACCTAACATTTTTTAAATTGTTATTTAAATATAAAATTTTAAATAAATTTTTATTTTGTTATATAATTCAATATGATTTAAAAAAGATCGATGATGGACAAAAATAAAAAATAAAAAATTTAAAAATAAAAATTAAAAATTAAAAATGAAGAAGAAAATAATGGCCTCGAGACACGTACCCTCCCAGAGAACATTTTGCGCAGTTTCAGAGAAATTTTGTCGGGGCTTTTCCCAAACTAAGCCCCTATACGAATTTATTTCCCAAACTAAGCCTACTTTTGCAGATTTTTCGAAACTAAATATTTGTTGCCACAAAATATTTACATAAAACTTGACACAGCATATATAAAGTATCTAGTTTGCTAATTACTACTACGAACAAGAAAACAAAATAAAGGTATGACTATAACACTTATAACACTTTAGAACGCCGTAGCTAGTTCAAACATAAGTATCCCACAAAAATAATGGTTGGAAACATTCAACATAACACAAAACATAAAATAAAGCGACGAGTACAATACTTAACAGTTACATAGACAAATATTAGAAAAACCTTTCACAAACTCATTGTCGAAAGAGTTATTTTAACACACACAACATATAATTATGGATAACCTAATATAATTTAGCAGACAGATAAACGCCTAATCCTCGCTCAAATCAGCAATCTCAGAGTTCGAACAATCAGAGAGCTTAGGGTCAGAGAGAAGTGCAGGATCGTCCTTGATAGCCTTGATAGCCATAGCATTTGGTGCTGTTCCGTTCTTCTTGGCATCCGACTTAAGTATAGATAGTTCCATATCGCGGGCTGACCTACAGCGCATTTGAGAAATCTCACGTCGAAGTCTTTCACATAGTTGATCAACATTATCTGGATCTTCCTTTTGGATCTGAACTAAACATGCTTTCGACACCTTCAGTCGATTTTCCAGACATAATCTTTCCATTTGCACTCGCTCTATAAAGAGTGCGGGCCACTTCAAAAGTCTAGCGTCTGCTAAACCATATCCTGTTTGATTATCAAATGGATCCTCCACGAAACCACATGGATCTCGATAGTACTTGGACATGACAAAATGTCGCTTCCCAAACCTATCATGATAAGCACAAGAGGCATCTAACAAATTAAATGATGTTTCATCTTCAGCATCGCCACTTTCCTTCCCGTTCTTGTTCCTCGGCATGAACTCTCACCTCTTTCGAAGTTCCTACCCCCTGCGAGTCCCTTCCCGTTCCTTTTCCTCGTCGTGAACTCTCACCTCTGCGATTCCTACCCCCTGCCATGAATCTATACTCCATTTGACTTTTTCTCAATAGATGAACGATAGTTTCCTAGGGCGAATTGAGTGGAAAGGTTGTGTGTTTACCATCACTCATTCAGTCCTTTATATAGTTGTTTGTCAACACTATTGCCATGTGGTCGTATTAATGTGACTTAGATGGATTCTGAAATGTGAGGAAAAAACAAAGCATCTAAGTCGCGCTGCACAAAGTCACATGCATCACTGCATGTGACGAAAAAAGTCACAAAGTATATAACTGACAAAGTCAGAAAGTCACATGCATCACTACATAAAGTCACATGCATCACTGCATCACTGCACAAAGTCACATGCATCACTGCATCTGAGGAAAAAAGTCACATGCATCATTGCATCGCTGCACAAAGTCACATAGCATCTGAGGATAAAACAAAGCATACAATTTATTACGTCTGTTAAAGTCACTGCATCACTAAGAAATGTTGGACATATCACTGCGCCGAGCTATAATTTATTATCGTACCATAGCTACTGTGCCCATGTGAATTCTGCAATTCATAATGGGATGAGGGGGTGTCAGAACAAAACAACAAAACAATTAGACCCTTTGTGTTTAAAAAGCCATCCTATGCAGCTCCAAATAGATTCATAAACGTTGAAGATAAAATATTATAGAGTTAGAATGTATTGAAGATTAATTTGTAGTAGAGTTAGAATGAATGGATTTTTCGATGTATAGAACTTGAAAGTGTTACTGATAAAAGCTAGCCTAGTATGCAAACGAGAACAATACCGACTTAAATGAACACATAGTTCACTTCAAATTAAATTGGTCAAATTTCTCCAATTAAATTAAATGAAATATGTAAGGTAAAAAGTGAAATTAAATATATTGTGAAGGTAAAATAAATTGAATTATATTTGTAAGCAGAAAAGTTGTCATGACCCGAACCCGCCCCCGTGGGTTAAGGACATAACCGGCCAGTAATTATGAGATTACCTACGACCTCAAACCAAACCAAACGTATTTTAACAGAGTTCATGGGGGCCAAACGGAAGCAATTTGAAACTTTGTCCATAGAGCCGTGCTTATATGCACGTCATTACATACATATGTTAATAACTCACATCCGAAAATGCAATAACATAAAAATTCTGTACAAACAGGATCACTCAATCTAAGTCAGCCAAAACAAAACTATATACAGACACATTCAAAGACTTCGCCAACCTGACAAAATATGAATACATAACGAAAAGGCGAAGACGTGTCTCGTGTGTGAGACGCAAGGGCTGACTCCTCAAAACCTTAGTTGTTCCGAACTGACTTCACTGAGACTGGGTCTGGACCTCTCTTGGCTCACCTACAAACACATGAATGAGCGTGAGCAAAAGCCCAGTGAATAATATCAGATAAAGAACATACACAAACAATATGTAAAACAACATGCTTCAAACGGCCTTGGGCCCACTTCATATTTCCATTTATCATATACATACACAATTTAAGTCAAGTGACTATGGTTCCAAACATACTGGCCCTTGGCCCACTTATCTTCCATTCGTGTCAGACTATCATTTATTTTAGACTTATCATTCTCATCAAACTGGCCTCTGGCCCATTCATACTTTCGTATCAAACTGGCCTTTAGGCCTTTCAAACTTTCGTTCGTGTCAAAACGGCCTCTGGCCCATTCATTCATGTCAATCGGCCTTCGGCCCAATCATTTATCAATCGGCCTTCGGCCCAATCATTTATCAATCGGCCTTCGGGCCAATCATTTATCAATCAGCCTTTGGCCCAATCATTCATGTCAATCGACCTTCGGCCCAATCATTTATATCAATCGGCCTTCGGCCCAATCATTTATCAATCGGCCTTTGGCCCAATCATTTATCAATCAGTTGTCCATAATTCAAACTAGCAAACTTATAAGGAAATAAGCAATTGGACAATTGACAAGCTTCAAAATATTGATACTACTCACAGTGATCGGCTTGTGGATTTACCCTGGAGCTTGACCCTACACATTCCATGAATACAAAAGGGTCACAAATAATTCAATCCGTTCTTTAATTCACATATTCCTCTTTAGGCTTCATTCTTATCTTTTTAACTCAATTACAATGCTCAATGTATGCCTAAGAGTGTTCACAAGTGAAAGGGAACGGAAAACAGAACACAGAATGCATTTTCAAAATTCCAGAAAATAGGGTCCCCGCTCGAGCGGACCCTTAAGGCCTGCAAAAGTGCTGGTTGCGTCAATAATACGCTCGAGCGTGAAATAGGGAGCTCGAGCGGAAGTCCTGTCTAAAAGGTTCCCCGCTTGAGCGTGAAATTACCCGCTCGAGCGAACATCTAAGTCTGCAAAAATGCTGGGAGCACGAAAATCACGCTCGAGCAGCAGGTTCCCCACTTGAGCGGACATAAAATTTCTGGGTTTTCCAGATTGAGTTCTTGAGCTCCTTTCAACATTCAAACCATCATTTCTTGCCTTTAATGGCTCCAATTTCACATATACTTGTACTAACATGGTATAAACACCAAAACACATCTTCATGGAGCCCAATTTCATAAATCAAATACATGCATGGTTCAATTTAGTTCAAGCTCAATTCTATCATACACATTTATGCATTCAAAGCTCCTATCTTTAATTATTCAAACATGCATGCTAATCTTGACTTCATTTCCATTCCAAATAATGCAAATGGTGTTCATTCTCATGGAGCTCAACAAAACATGCTTGCATGTATGATTCAACCCTCACATTTCCATATTCAACTTAATACATGCTTGATTATGCAAAATCATGGTGATCCTACACATGCATGTGCACATTAGCTTCAAATTCATCAATTGTAGCACAACTTTTGTTCTTGATCACCAATTAATCTTTAATTCACAAAATTACAAGTTCAATCTCATGAATTTACTCACCTAGGAGTTTAATCTTCCAAACCCTAGTCAATCCTTGGACTTAATCTTCAAGATTCCCAAGCTTTGAGCCAAAACCACACAACTCTTCCCCTTCTCTCTCAAGGCCGACCCTCTCTCTCTCTATTCTTGAGTTTGATTCAGCCAAGAGGAATAACAAGGAGGGTATTTGAGTATATAGTGCCCCACTAAGACATAATATAATAATATGAAGTGATTGGGCACTAATTCATTAATTTAATCAACTTAATCTAATCCGAATCAATTTTCAATTAAATTTCACTGTAGGCTCTAAAAATTACGCTAATCACAATGGTGCAATCAATTTCGGGTTTTGTGGCCGATAAGGCCTTCAATTTAATTTCCAAAGCAGATAATCAAACAGATATTCCTACGGTGAACAGATAGGAATTCAAAACCACATATTTTCACATAATGGCTCACAAAATCATATCAAAACACATAATCACATTCGTATTAAGGACCAATTAGTATACTACAGAACAGGGGTATCACAAAAGTGAAATTAAATTTCTAAGCGGATTTGAACTTTGCTTAAAACCTTCAGATATGCATTGAGTAGTAAATAAAAGTCGAAGTCACAACTCGTATAAAGTTGATGCATAGTTGTTCAGGTCATAAAAGTTGACGTGACAACTCTGATGCATAGTTGTTTACAATAATTTCAAATATGCAGCTACCATGTGTAATGGCTTTGCAATGCTTATACATGAGTTATCAATAGGAAGAGAAATTTGTAACGAATCTTGACATGTGTACTTATAAATGTAGTTATTTCATAAACTTCAGGTTCATATAACAAATAGTTGAAATACATCCGTAAGTTAGATGAACAACAACATTGTCTTACACTCCAGTAACGAAGATACGACACAACATACAAACATATATGAAAGATAAAGGTGTTTGATTTCTCATTCCTCATCTGACATGTAGCAGTCAGAGGGATATTTTTCACTGTTTAAGACATTATTTCGCTCAATCACTGTCAAATCTCTGTTGCTTGCTTCTGCCATTTCGGTGGCTAGTTGAAGCATGAAATGTTGACATCTCCTCATCAACATTCTGTTGTTCTCCTTCTTAATTCTGCTAACTGCTTTTTCATAGTCACTCACATTTCGTCTAGCCATGGTCAATGAACGACGATGAGGTATCGGTGCGCCTAAGTTAGGTAGATCATTAAACAATCCTTCTTGCTCTGTTACCCTGAACGCCCATTTTGCTCGGATACCAGCATAATAATCCTTCGGACTCGAGTACTTTTCGCTCTTGTAGTCATAAGTAAATGGAGGTAGTAGCCACACTTTCAGATTTCTTTGACGGCGTGAACTTCTTGCACCTCTTGAAGACATTGTTCATAAAATAAAAAAATTAATAATAATAGTAATTGTAGATATATTACTATTGTTATGACTTGAACAAATATCATACTGGGGGTAGCATTATTTATGGACATCATACTGGGGGTTAACTAGAGATGACCTGGTGACGATAATTGAGTTGGGGCACTATGGAAGAAGTGATACCCGTGATATTATTTTATCTTATTCATTTCATGCAATCCTAAGTACCCGTGACTTTGTGTAGATGTGATGTAGTCACAGACGTGGTTGTCAGATAAAATCATAATTGTAGGTTGTCCTTTTCACAATGCAATCCCTTCATATTCAAGCAGTGAGTTGTCAAATTAATCAGTAATGCAGTGAGTTGTCACATCGCCACATTAAACTATTTTTTCATGCTTGCTTTTTTAATACAGTAAGTAGTCACTTCAAACTGACGATTTTAGTACAAATTGGTGTTTTCAAAAAATTATAAATTAAATCATAAAATGAAACAGCGACTTTAATTTTCTTTGTTTTAAAGTAATACTGTTCATAAACAACTATGAAACAGAGTGCAAGTAAATACACAACCTTCCAACTCACTTCGACCTACAAAACTATCGTTGATTTTTTCACCAAAACAATGTTCAAAATACAAACAAAACAAAATAATAAAATGACCACCTGATATGTAAAGAAGATTGGCACTGCAGCCTATATTTTATCCTATTTTCACTTAACGAAACTTCACAGTCATCCCCTTTTCTCCTCTTTGCATTTTCTGCTTCTTTTTGTATTCGGTAAATTACACTTCACTCCTTTATATAATTGTTTATCAACACTATTGCCATGTGGTCGTATTAATGTGACTTAGATGAATTCTGAAATGTGAGGAAAAAACAAAGCATCTAAGTCGCGCTGCACAAAGTCACATGCATCACTACATGTGAGGAAAAAAGTCACAAAGTATATAATTTACAAAGTCAGAAAGTCACATGCATCACTGAATCACTGCATGAAGTCACATGCATCACTGTATCACTGCACAAAGTCACATGCATCATAGCATCACTACACAAAGTCACATGCATCACTGCATCACTGCACAAAGTCACATGCATCACATGCATCACTGCATCGCTGCAGAAAGTCACATAGCATCTGAGGAAAAAACAAAGCATACAATTTATTACGTCTGTTAAAGTCTTTGCATCACTGATGAATGTTGGATGTATTACTGCACCGAGTTACAATTTATTATCGTACCATAGGTATTGTGCCCATGTGAATTTCTGCAATTCATAATGGGATGAGGGGGTGTCAGAACAAAACAACAAAACAATTAGACCCTTTGTGTTTAAAAAACTACCCTATGCAACTCCAAATAGATTCATAAACCTTGAAGATAAAATATTATAGAGTTATAATGTATTGAAGATTAATTTGTAGTAGAGTTAGAATGAATGGGTTTTTAGATGTACAGAACTTGAAAGTGTTACAGATAAAAACTAGCCTAGTATGAAGACAAGAACAACACCGACTTAAATCAACACATAGTTAACTTCAAATTAAATTGGTCAAATTTCTTCAATTAAATTAAATGAAATATATAAGGTGAAAAGTGAAATTAAATATATTGTCAAGGCAAAAAAAATTGAATTATATTTGTAAGCGAAAAAATGAAATTAAATTTGTAAGCGGATTTGAACTTTGCTTAAAAGTCGAAATTAAATTGCTTAAATTTCAGATATGCACTGAGTAGTAAATAAAAGTCGAAGTGAAAACTTGTATAAAGTTGATGCATAGTTGTTCAGGTCATAAAAGTTGACGTGACAACTCTGATGCATAGTTGTTTACAATAAGTTCAAACATACAGCTACCATGTGTATATGTGGTATAAATATCACATCATACTACAACAAAAGTTTTATAACTATTTCGAGCTATATCATCATGAGATATACGGTGGTTGATCTATATTCAGTAATGGGTCGCTATTGGGTTGTAGATAGAGATAAATTTCAATACCCATTAAATCCAAATTTGCGTTACTCACATGTCGCCGTCAATACCATGAGAGCTGAGTGGGAATTTCGCATAACTCGAGCAAACGTTCTCGTTGAGCTATGTCGTGAAGTTAATATTAAATTTTCTCGCCGGTTAGCTATGCGTATGCCAACTGACACTCCACAGTTGTTACAAAGGGCATTGCATTGTATTCGCGACGAAGTTAATTGCATGACCCAACGTTTGCAAAGGTCCGAACTAATGAAGACCGCAAATGAGCGTGCCGAAGATGGGTTAATGGATGATGCACACCAGTACTTCGCCTGGAGCATGGATGTTATGTATGAATCTGATATTGAAATGTTAGATGATGATGATAATGAATGAAATTGTTTGGATGAATGACCAAACCATTTATCTTATAATAGATTTGTAATGCTTATCCACGACTTATCAATGAAGAGAGAAATTTCACTAGTTTTTGAATAGTTCTTGTAATTCTACAAATAACAAATACCTTTGCTTTCTCTCCGTTATTGTTATTCTGAAGAACGCTAGTTGAACTAGGCTTTCATGATTTCATGCATTATTGATGTGGAATATAATGATGATACTAAATGAACTTGGTTACATGTATGACCAATGTTTTCATTCAGTATAATGGCTTTGCAATGCTTATACATGAGTTATCAATAGGAAGAGAAATTCGTAACGAATCTTGACATGTGTACTTATGAATGTAGTGATTTCATAAACTTCAGGTTCATATAATAAATAGTTGAAATACATCCGTAAGCTAGATGAACAACAACATTGTCTTACACTCCAGTAACGAAGATACGACACAACATAGAACATTGTTTACGACATTATTTCGCTCAACCACTGTAAATTCTCTATTGCTTGCTTCTGCCATTTCAATGTAGTAAGTTGTCACATCGCATAGTAAACTGTTTTCTAGTGCTTGCTCTTTTAATACAGTAAGAAGTCACTGCGAACTGACGATTTCAGTACAAATTGGTGTTTGCAAAAAATTATAAATTAAATCATAAAATGAATCAGAGGCTTTAATTTTCTTTGTGTTAAAGCAATACTGTTCATAAATAACTATGAAACGGAGTGCAAGTAAATACCCCCAAGTGTCTTGAAATGCCCATGAGTTAAGTTACATGAGATTAAATCGAAATTATTTTCTCAGTCGCAGAGCACTGTGAAACACACCACAGTGAAGTACCTACATGTAGAACATGTACCTCAGTCAAAACTTATGTTGCTTGGGGTTCTTTGAATAATGAGGGGAGTAAAGTTGAAATACAATCTCAAACCGGGCATGAGAATGAGTCACCTACAGTACAAGTAAGAAGATGTTGAGCATGTACTCAGTCAAAAACATTTGCTGCTTGGGGTTCTTCGAATACTGAGGGAGTAAGTTGAAATACAATCTCAAACCGGGCATGAGAATGAGTCCCCACCAGTCAAGTAAGAAGATGTTTGACTGTACCTCAGTCAAAACTTCTGCTGCTTGGGGTTCTTCGAATACTGAGGGGAGTAAAGTTGAAATACAATCTCAAACGCGGCATGAGAATGAGTCACCACAGTCAAGTAAGAAGATGTTGAGCATGTACCTCAGTTAAAAACTTCTGCTGCTTGGGGTTCTTCAAATACTGAGGGGAGTAAAGTTGAAATACAAGCTCAACTAGGCATGAGAATGAGTCACCCACTAATATCAGGAGTTGTAATAAAAATAGCCAGTCCAATGGTGGCAACGAGTCACGGTGTGATAAAAATCAGATTTTGGGGAACGACACAACGTCAAAGGCAAATGGTTGAGGGTCCAGTATAGGGAGTTGGGTTCTTCGAGTGACGAGGGCCACAATGATGATAGGAATGAAGGAATGTGGGGTTAGCAATTAAAGAATTTGGGTGCTGGAGAAACTATTTATTATTACAGAATTTGGGTCAGTTGGAGGGTTAATCTATTCTTTATTGTGTTTTTGTTCTTAAATGTTGTATGTGTGTGTGTGCGCACGTTGTTTAAACAAAATCAATGTCTTCAAATTATTATATATAATCAGATTTTGTACCTTTTTTTTTTTGGTAGTCTTATGTAATCTGAAATTTGTGTGTTTGTATTTAAAAAAAAAAAAGTGTTCTTAAATTTATCATTATGTTATCAAATTCTTTGGGAAAAAAAGTACATAATAATAAATAAAATTTATGTAATTATTTATTTTGTGTTTTTTGTACAGAATAAAATGTAATTACACAAAAAATTTATTTTAAAAAAAAACTGTATGAAAACTTATATAATTATTAATATTGTAAAATGAAATCCACATGGTACCAAATGCGCACAACTTGAAATCTATATGTATATAACACTCTGTTTAAATCCATTGTGAACTCATGATTTGAATATTTGAAGTATTTGGAAATCATCAAATAAGTAAGAATAAACATTGTAAACATTCTCTTATCTCAAATAAATAAGTAATGGCACATTTACATCCTCTGTACAAGTTTGATTTACAAAAACTATACAACCGAGATAAAATAAAAAAAAACTATACACTCATATCACGCCCGCTAATGCCCTAACTGCCCCCAGTCCCACAACCTCAATCGTGGACCTCCCTCTCGGTCTCCTACAGTAGCTCTCTGAATATCCGGCTCCCCAATCGTAAATGTGTATCCAGTGGCACTCCCTCCCCGGCATGTGGCCCTCCACTGACTGCTGTGGAGCCTGTGAGTGTAAACCTCCCTCTCCTGCATATGCTGCCCCTGATCCTGTCTCTGGCCAAAGATCGGATACTGCTGTGAGGTGTGAAACTCCCTCATTTGGTGCAACTGTATCACTATCTGCAGTTGGACCTCGACCTCTGCCTCTGCACCCCGACCTCGGGCCGCGACGTTCGCCACGACCAAAACCTCGACTCTCTCCTCGCGTTCTGGGGAGGGGGCTCAATATGGGCCTCATCTTCAACGTGGGAGATGTCAGTGAGAATTGCATCATGTGTACTCATGGTCATGGTCGAACTAGTCCACACAAAAGTAGGTGTATGTGTGAGGGATATGTGATTACATGTATCAACCCAACACTACAAACACTGAACTGTCTGGTGGTGGTAACTGGGTGGGTGGGTAACAACGTCATGCATGTATCGGGGCGGTGTCTAATGAGGGTCAGCTACGTAAGGTATGCCAGTATGCTGGGTAGAGACTGTAGTGGAAGGAATCTGGAGATATGTATGGAGTAGCATGTGGTGGGGTGACTGATGTCCAAGGAGCTGATGTGGCCAGCGGCTAAAGTGGAAGGCGCTGACTGTGGACGGCGCTGATGTGTCTGGAGCAGCTGCAGCATGTGTACACCGTAAGTGCGCAAAATGCAGACGATCTCCCGATGGGCAAGGCTGGATCGCTCGTACAATAAGTCTCGGATCTCTGCAACGGCTACAAAGCATGCTGTCCATCACGTCTGAAAATGGCGTCCTCAGCCAAGTGATATGACCTCCCAGCTCCAACCACCCGAACAAAAACTTCGGACGTATTAGGCTACAGTTGACTCAAAGTAAATCACTTATGACTTAATAATTATCTGACACATACTATATACTCACAGTGCCTCAAGATAAGGACCAACTCCCTGATATCAGCCAGACTTAGACAGGTGGCTCGGATTACGACTAAGTAGGCGTGGTATGTCGCGATACCACAACATGTAAGGGTCGGAAGAGGGGAGCACCTCATCGCTCCAGTCAGCCTGTACTCATACTTCCCGATGGGTTATCCCACAACTATACTATATCGCACCATATAAAATAGGACTCCAGTCAGTGCCAGCTCAGCCACGCCTATCAGTGAGTGCAACACCACTCGGTGTCGAACCGATCCGGCACGGACTGGACCGACCACAACTATCGGAGGACCGCATGGGGGAGATGCCACTCACCACGTCACAAACAAATAAGTGGCACTCTCGCCATCCATATCTCCTGACCTAGTCAGCAGTAGTCGGGGAACGTAATGAGGACACCCAGCATAATGCTGCCAGATAAACTACAATAATGACAAGTTATTAAACATTCGCTCGTGAACTCAAAACATATACAATGAACAAGACAACACTAAAATTGAGAGCAAAATTTCATACCTGCCTCGATCATCGGTTCGGAGTTGTCTCTAAACTACGACTACGTGGGTCGAGACGACCTCGTGCCAAGTCAACCTCACCTGGCTACCTCGAGCGTTGGGTGGCAACTGCATGTCTCCCTCACCCATGGGAAGCTCACCAGGAACAACCACTTGCCGCCTAGACGGGCAATGCGACATCAATCTCCCCACGCCCAAGTCTGCAATAGTTTGAACGCAATTACAATACTGATATATGTCATACACTATGAATTGACATGTAATAAAATCTTAATACACCTGTAGCAAGACAAGTGGTCCTCCGATCTCCTTCGCACCCCACCTGAGCTCGCTGACATTGCATCCTATACAAGCATGCCAAGCCACGCTACCCAGCTGTATCGGCCAATCTCGCTCAATATCTCTCAGCAGTGGCAAGTA